>VOMN01108484.1:0-30531 GCA_014899125.1 Orchestia grillus | reverse complement strand
AGTACAGGCTGTGGTGCAGTAGTACAGGCTGTGGTGCAGTAGGACAGGCTGTGGTGCAGTTGGAGAGCTGGACCCCGTAGAGCCCAATGCAGGAAATGCTGTCATTTGTTCTCTGTTGCGGTAGTAGTGCAACGTGGATATAAAAATTACTGGAAAAAGCGAACTATAAGTACCTCCGTGTGATCGTTGAAATCGATAAATTATTATTTCCATGATTTGCCAATATTCTGATAAATCAATGCAAAAATAAACCGAGTAAAATGTTTTTACGCTTCCCAACCTCAGGATCAAAAGGTGCTTTTAAAATGTAGCATTCGGCATATATAATATTTTTGGTGAAATAAAGTGCTATGGTTATCAATGCATAGGCAGTTGTATCTGTAAATAATAATTTGCATTTATTTTCCCCTAACGATTTGTAAAATTGGGGACGTCATTGTAGAAAAGTAAGCTGATATTTATTCCATCATTTATGGACCGAATAACGTGCACAATTTTGCATAATTGTCCTCTAAACCGCACTCTGTAAGCCTGTACGCGGCGCGGAAAATATTCCTTCACATGTACGCTTGCATGCTAAAAAAGCCTCAATTGAATGCCAGATAAACGTCAAGTTCCCACCTCAAACGCCAGCTTCTTTTTATTGGACTACGAAGAATTTGAATTAGAATGATGGTGAAAATGAATGGCATGAGAGGATAATGAGGAGCAACAAAGCCCTCAATAAAACAACTTCATGGCAATATGATTGTACGATGCTGAGTGATGACGTAGATGGCCCATTTAGGTAAGGCAGGAAGGAAATTTCTTTAACAAATTTATTCAGAAACAGTCACTTCAGCCAACTCTCCGTCTATTCTCTGTATCCGTTCCCATGGAGACGGATAGTTTCTTCCACTGTCTGATTTTTTCACTAGATTTTTTTTTAGGGAAACTGTCCAAAAGTCAAAAGTCATTGTTTTTTGCAGGCATCACACTACTCGAATGTCATCCTCAGTCAGGCTGGGAGCAGGGCGGCTTTAGTGGGAGCAGGGCGGCTGTAGGGGGAGCAGGGCGGCTGTAGTGGGAGCAGGGTGGCTGTAGGGGGAGCAGGGCGGCTGTAGTGGGAGCAGGGCGGCTGTAGTGGGAGCAGGGCGGCTGTAGTGGGAGCAGGGCGGCTGTAGTGGGACCAACACCTCCACCATCCGACGCCTGCCGCCGCCGCGCTCTGTTGACACGTACCTTTTCTCAAAGACATCTATATAAGATTAGAGAAGCTCAAATTTCAATGAGTCATGTTGAAAATGCTACGTTAGATTTGGGGACATTCGTCTAAACTAGACTATAATAGGATGCGATAGCGCATGGAACTTCTGAATAAGTTACTTTCAATTTGCATTAGTTCAGTTCCACAAGAAGCTTCAAGTTGAAGTCGAGGTAACGGTAAAATCTAATGTCAAGGTTACATGAGATCGCAAGATCCTGGCAACGAGAGAAAATTCCTGTAATTCCTACATATGTAAACTTGCATAAAATACAATAGAACCCCTAAAAGGGAAAACATGACTGAAATAATGGTAACAAATAATATCAACTGCGGAAAATAATACTAATCAAAACAAGAGTATAAAGACTGAAATGATATTGTGACAACGTTTCATTGCAAAAGATTGTGTTGACAGATGGGCGTCCTTCTGTTCCCGCAGGACGACAGGCATCGAGGAAGGAGGCGTCGTCACGTGAGCGAACACGTCTGGCAGACGGCGTTCTTTGATCCAGCTGGGCCGGAACGAGCTGGGCCAGGAAAAGCTGGGCCAGGACGAGCTGGATCAGAACGAGCTGGGCCAAGAAAAGCTGGGCCAGGACGAGCTGAATCAGGACGAGCTGGGTCAGGATGAGCTGGGTCAGAATGAGCTTGGCCAGGATGAGCTGGGCCAGGACGAGCTGGGTCACGACGAGCTGGGCCAGGACGAGCTGGGTCCGAGTTTACGTTCGCTCCCTGATCTCCGTAGAGGCCGGCGTCGTCAAGACCCTTTCATGCGCCTGGGTCGTGCACAGACTTGCGTCCTGCAGGATTGGCTTCGCGTTCATTTAGGCGGACTGGAGGGCTCAAATTTGTTGCAAAACACATACTCCTGAGATCAAAATAAATGCCACTGCCGCCTGGCTGCTCAGAGTTGCCGGTCGTCATGAATGTTGCTGACTCTGGCAGCGGAACAGCATTTTGCACGCAGCACTTCCTCACAGCTATTGCTGAACCTAATTTTGGCACGACACGGATTTTGGTTCAGTACCGAATCGTGATCAACTCTCGAAAAGACGGGATGGGACTTTTTCCAGAGTTCGGTTTGTCTTCTGATTCCGCTATACTTGTACTTTCTAGGTATGGTAGCCTGTGCTCGGTGGAGCGGAACGCGTGTGTTGTTTGACTGGATCTCTCTTATCAATTTAGCGAGCTGTTGCATTGTTGTCTGGGGCACGTTTAGGCTTCTTCAGAGGCAGCCTTGGAGCAGCGCCATTGCCTCACACTCTCGCAATGACCGCTTTTACCGCTCAACTGCTTCTTGCTGGTAAAATATGGCTCTTGCAAAGTATGTGGACTGGTCTATTTAAAGCTAAGACCCATGCCCAGGCGTTTGGTCCAGTTATTTTATTCGTTTGGTAGAGAACCTTCCCTCGCAACGCCTGCTGCCGAGTTGAGTAACTTTTCATCTACAACATATGGGTTGACAAGTTCTCATTGAAACGTTCAGTGAACTACTAACTTTGCGTCGCAGTCTTACAAGCGATAACTCAACGCTGATTGGTTATTATAACTCAACGCTGATTGGTTATTGGGAGTGCAGCTCTCTCTGACGCCCGCAGTTTTGCCCAGAAAACAAAGACGTCGAAGCAAAGATGGTATTAAGTATCATATAATTTAATGAGCATAATAGCCCTAAGATATAATAACCCATTAATGCAGGGAGCTCATTTCTCAATAAATTTTGCTAATTTTTTATAATGTAGTTGTCAGCAGGTCATTTGTCCAAGAAATAAAATTCGATGGAAAAATACGGAAAAACAATGGTGAAATAAACGCAATTCTGCAAAGGGGACGACAAAAAGGCCTGGGGTAGTAAAAAATTGGATTAAATATTAATTTCTTTTGAGTAATGTTTTATTTCAAGTGTGTGCTATTTTAGTAAAAGATGTAGAGGCACTGTGTTATCAACAGATTCTATCCCGCCGTTTCTTCTGTTACCATCTTTCTTATTCGGTATTACCTTGAGGCGCGCATAAACATGTGCGTTACGCAGTATTGGGGTGTCTGAACTGCAAGTTGTTGCCATCGAAAAAAATCCGCAGTTAAAGGATACCTCAGCAGCTGTATAAGCAGCTGCTTGCGACTGCTACAGCTGCCCTCAGCAGCTATACAAGCGCTGGTCAGCTGTCAGCAGCTGTGGCGTCTACAGAGCTGTGCTGGAAGAGAGTTGGCCTCAGCTTCCAGCGCTGAACGCTCCGAATATTTTGCTCACCAGCGGTGGTTTCCCCGCAAATTCTGGCCTAGAATCCTAGATTCCAGTGAAAACTTTTCACAAGAGCATCTAAAATTATCCGTAATTTGAGCCGCCCAAGCTTTCGCCATTTCAGCGGTCTTATGACGAGCGGCGAAGAAGTTTGACTGCGGGGCTGGTCGGTGGTGCGGTGCCTGCGGGGCTGGTCGGTGGTGCGGTGGTCCAGTCGAAGGTCTCCGGAGAATGATTGGTCCCCAGCCTCTCTGAGCACGAGCGCCTTTCGGATCTGTTGATCGAAACGTTACTTGCGGCTCGTGCTTCACAAGCTGTCAGTGGAAATTTCACATCAGCGTAGCAAGACCTCCAAAAATAATTTAGAAGGCGTTTGAAAACTAGGAGTAGTAAGTCATTCGTGATAGCATATTTAGCGGTGCTCGATCCTTTGGTAATCACAAGCAATTAGTAAAAAATTAGATGATTCTTTAGTCGTCAGATGGGAAATAAAAATGAGATCTTCTGTACAAATTCTGACATTTTGCTGGATGTTTAAGTACAACCAGCCTGGCCGCTGGAGACTAAGGATGCGATCAGCTTTTGACTGCTCAATTAAGAGTCATTTTCTTTATTTTCGGTTCATTTTAAGGGCTTTCATTAATTTTCATCAATCCATGTTCGAGGCCATTTTCCTTCACTGTGCCGAGGACAAAAGGATTTTTTCATCTCCCTAAACGATTGATGAGTGCTGCTTGTTCTTATAATAATAAAAATAAAAATAATAATTGAATAATAATACTGATAGTTTGCTCGAATTATATGCGTCATATAACGCAAATTTTAACTTCGTGTGATGTGGATGTAAAACCAAAACTGGAAAGAGTACTAAATGCCGCAAAAAATCATTTTTCTTAGCTAAGTTGCGTCATCTCGACTGGTTGAGAGGATAATTTCTGACCAGTGGCGGCCCTGTGGACCTGAGCACAGCCGTGACCGCTCGTCTTCCTCCATCTGCAGGGCACTTAGACCTTACATGCAAGGCGTCTAGATCCTACCTGCAAGGCGTCTAGACCCTACCTGCAAGGCGTCTAGATCCTACCTGCAAGGCGTCTAGATCCTACCTGCAAGGCGTCTAAATCCTACACGCAGTGCACCTAGAACCTTCGTGCAGGGCACTTATACCCTAAACGCAGGGCCCCGAGACTTTACATTTTGATGCTTTTTTTCAGTTCGTGCTTATTCTGTTGCATTTGGCTTACAATTTCTCTCATTCATTCATCCATGGGGATATTTAGAGTGAAATTTTATTCACCAAAACATCATAGGGGAAGACCGCTAACTCCTGCCTCAAAGAGCCTTGCTGTACAGGTAATGACGTCATAGCCCCTTCGTAGTTGTCATTTTATTGCATGAAATTATTTTCGAAAATATAGTACTGCGTTTGCCTATCTGGATCAAGGGAATCGTGCAAAAATCTTTACTTAAGATAAACATGAATAAGTATTTATAAATTAACAAAGTGCAGTTCATTTTCTTCAGTATCGTATTGAGTGTCGCCTCAACTGTAAAAATTTACTGTTCACTTTGTGATGCGTCTTGAAAGTTTGTACGGCACAGAAATACCGTACACAACTATTCGGAACTGGGCTCGTGGAGACTGGGAAGCACATTACTGGATTAATAGCGGTGATTGCAGGCTTCAACGACCCTCTTTAGGTTTTTGAGTTGGATTACCACTGATTTATCTGCGTTTAGAGTGAAGTAAATGCTAGACCTCCTTTGATTTACGGTCGAAAAGCTCACTTCAGTAGAGGCAGGGTAGACGAGAGAGACCCTCTGTGCACCGCTCTGCTGGAGTAGGACCTAGAAAGCTCAGCTCAGATAAGATTAGAAAACGGTCCCAGAGGAACACGGCCTCCTTAGAGTGAACTTTTGTGCAACAACCGATAGTTAAGTGTGGTGCGTGTGTCAAGTGTGGTGTGTGTGTCAAGTGTGGTGTGTGTGTCAAATGTGGTGTGTGTGTCAGTTGTGGTGTGTGTGTCAAGTGTGGTGTGAGTGTCAAGTGTGGTGTGTGTGTCAAGTGTGGTGTGTGTGTCAAGTGTGGTGTGGGTGTCAAGTGTGGTGTGGGTGTCCAGTGTTGTGTGTGTCAAGTGTGGTGTGGGTGTCAAGTATGATGTTAGTGTCAAGAGTAGTACGTGTACTGTTGAAATTGTATAGAAATTCTCAAACAAATAAACAGCATTTCGTCTGTCAATTTTGGGAGACGGTAAAATTTACCATCTATTGCTTCGATAGAATTCTCCCCCTCACACCACACCCAGAATGTTATAGCCGCCGCTGAGCCCCAAGCAAAGAGGCAGTTAGGAATGTTACTGCGTTTTAGAACTCATCAAAGCGAGTGGCGCTTAAAGTCTTTCTGCCGCCGTAACCCTCGTGCACAAGTTTACCTTCTTTTCTCATGCACTAACCATTAACTTGCGTAATTTCACAGTTTTTATGAGATAGTTGGGCAGAGCGAGTGGAAAACTGGGTCATCACGTTGCCGTGAATGGAAACGTCAGTATTTTTTATGATAAAAAATAATCGCATTTCTCTATATTCTTCTCTATCTACTTTTCTAAAACCATGCGCAAAAGCAGAACATTCAAATTTATCTGATTTTTAACAACGAGAACTGAAATGCATTCATGATATTTCGACAAACGCTGAAGTTCCGCGTTTGCGAAGTGCCTGATAGCTTAAACTTTCCAGCATCATCAAATCCTGCTTTGCTGCTAGGTTTCAATTACCAAGAAAATTTTCCACATTTTAATAGCGTTAGTTTAGAACTGCTCAAGTCAAATAATGATATTTACAGCATGATTAATCCAGCGAAATGCATTCTACTGGGATCAAGATAATGTCCAAATTAACTGCCGTCCAAAAGATTCACTACATCACCGAGTACGACTGTGACGTCTCTGCGCGACCGATATGATCCAGTGCGTTGATAATTTAGTAAAGTCATGTGATGGGCCGTGAAGTGAGAGATGAAACCCCATAGGACCAGGGCGAGCAGCTCTGTTCTGGAAGGATATAATATTCATTACAGCACACCCATTGTAACCGTTAGAAGGCTCAACACGAGCCCGGCGATGTCTTCCCGTGAACTTGTTTTTTTTTGAAGCATAAGTACTGCACCTACTGCATTCGACACACTCTGATTGGGCGCAGCTTATTCGTTCCAGTTCAAGTGATGGAAATTGAACTGCTTCAGCCCTGCAACCGTCAAGTCCGACTCGAAGTTTAAAATACGAAGACAGCGGCTTCACACTCAATTTAATAATTGAGAAAAATTACAGCCACGAAATTGCTTTTGTGACTGCGTCGTATTGCTGTATGTGAATCTAAACTGCTTTCAAGATGATGCTCGCGAATTGAGTTCAAGCGGAATATTTCTTTTGGAAGGGGTAATCCATTGAAGTAAAAGCAATAGACTGCCACCGCACATGCGATATACAGGTATTCTGGGCGAGGTTTTCACAGTAGAGCGCCGTACTCTGAGCGGCCATCTGGGCTCATGAAGCTACAGCGCTGTCCTCGTTTGTGAAGCCACCGATGTATCTCCTTCCTCTTGTCCGTGAAAAGGATTTTATCGTAGTGCTATCGAGGCGTTTTCTCAGAAAATTTGTGCACCATGTATTGTATGCAGTATTGCACATAACATTGGACATAGCGTCGTACAAAGTATTGTACATTGCATTGAATATAGTATTGTACTTAGTATTGTACTACACTCACAACCTGTATATGGTATTGTACATATTGTACATTGTACTTAGCTTTGTATACAGCATTGTACTTAGCATTGCTCACATCATTGTACTTAGCATTGCACGTAGCATTGTACTTAGCATTGCACATAGCATTGCACTTAGCCTTGCCCATAGCACTGTATTTAGCATTGCACATACATTGTACTTAGCATTGCACATAACATTGTACTTAGCATTGCACAATGATTGTACTTAGCATTGCACATAGCAATGTACTTTGCATTGCACATAGCATTGCACTTAGCCTTACACATAGCATTGTATTTAGCATTGCACACATCATTGTACTTAGCATTGCACATAGCATTGTATTTAGCATTGCACATAGCATTGTATTTAGCATTGCACATAGCATTGTACTTAGCATTGCACATAGCATTGTATTTAGCATTGCACATAGCATTGCACACATCATTGTACTTAGCATTGCACATAGCACGGCCCGTAGCATTGTTTCATTTGAAATTGGATTCAGAGTAGCGGAGAAAAATATTGGAATTGATATGTCATTCTATATTTTAACATCAATATACACATACCAAGCGCTCGTGGTCCTGGGTTCGGTTCAACTTTCGAAATTTTGTAAAAATTTCCATAACACAAAAGCTTGTGTCTTGCAGCCGCCCCTTGGTTAACGTAACCGTGATTTCCGTTGGCAAGGCATTTAGAAACTTTTAAATTGTTGAAAATGGCCGTAAACATATATGATTGTCTGAAAAATTATTCCCTGTTGACGTTTTTTCCTTGGTTTTGAATGCTGACTACTCGTACTCGTACATAAGTAATTACGTTGTATACGTGTAGCGAAGTCTCATATTTTCCCATTTTGTAAAATTACTTTGTGCGAGTATTAACTTGATAAATTATGCACTTTTCCATAACGGAGTTAACATTGAATCTTGAATAATTTTTCAAGTTATTTCCGGATAAAAGAATAATATTTTACTTAAAATGTTCTCAATAACTTTTCCAAACTTGCATTCAGAAAAAAGTACAATGGAAAATTAATTATGCTTATTGTATATTTTTGATCGACAATAATTTGGGTAGAAACCATTTTTTCGATTATTTACACTCATTGTTTAAAGAAAGGTAAAGAACTTTGCCGAGTTCGCAGCGCAAGAATTGACTCATGAAATTGTGGACTTCTCTAGTCCTGTAGTCTCAAAAGTGGAAAGACAAACGTGGAGTTTGCTTGCAATTATTTTGTCTTAGTGAATGATAGAACTTCTCAACACTTCACCAGGCTGTTAAGAATGAAGTTAAAATCTGCAAAGCACCGAAAAAAATTCGTTAAGCAGACCCCGAATTGTAGCAGATATGGACAAAATAATTGAGCATTTCAAAGAAGAATTGTTTGGTTTTACCAACGGTGTAAAATACTGTCGGCCGACTCAAAATTTATTTCACGACAGTATAAGACGCTGCTGTGGGCTGAAAAACATGTATTAAACATTCAGAATTATTCACATGAATGTTATCTGACATCTGCCAATATATGAGAATTTCCAAATTGTTCAGAGTACTGGTGATGATGCATTCCAGAGAGGGAGCTCGAGAGCTATTGGTTCATTTGAAGCTGTTTCAGGACTATCACGGACATAACGACTTTTGCATTAGTACATATGCCATTTACACCAAAAAACCGGGGTTGAAATGACAGCGTAACCTCTCGTTTTTTAACTGATAAGCTTATGTGAAAACAGCCACTCATTTACATATGCTGCAGCAGAAAATGGCTACCCGCTTGTATTGCAGCGGAAAATCCCCGTTTTCAAAGCCTAAACTCGCATTTATACACTAATGAGTGGACTTGAGTCTGTTGATTTTAATATGAGAGTGAATAGGGATTTCCTGGCCTGATGAGAGCCGTCTCTCCTCATCGGAGGCTGCAATGCACTTCGTGTTCGCCGCACTTGTCAGGGAAATCGACGTCTCAAAGTGGAGCCGCTTGGAACCCCCTTTAATATATTCTTCTGTTACAGCATTTGAATTAATTAGATCTTCCATTAGCATTTTCTTCTCTTTCCGTCATAAATAAAGTGTGGCTATCCTTTACAGGGCGAGTGCTATAAATCTCCAGGTCGAGAGCGCCACACTTGGTATCTGGAGCCTTCACTTTCAGCTCACTGAGCCGCACTCACGTTGAACTAATTTGTCCGCGTGCTGTATTAATATATTCGGGCTGAGGGGTGTGCTTTATGGAATCCATACTGAGCTGGACGGATATGTCTTACAGCTCTTGACCTTCCATTAACCAGGTGACCCTCCTTCTTTCTTGAGGCCTGACCCCAGCAGCACAATGGCTGGGGTATTTCAGCGAGCTGGGGAGGCAGCAGAGCTTCGAGTGTGGTCTCCGGAAATATTTCACTTTGACTTCCATTTTTTACTGAATATTGAGCAAACATAGTACGAACGATACTTATTTTCATCAAAACGTTTATGAAATATTTGAGAAGCACAATAACTCATCGGAAATATCCATTCTCAATTGTTTGCTCACTAAATTTGAACTCTCAATTATTCAAGATAGAAAAAGCTACACTACTCGGCCGAACAGTTTGTCGCACTCTGGCAAAGCGTAGGTAACATTTATCAATTTTATTCAGGTCTCCTCTTAGCAAATTTGAAGAATAAGAATATGGTATGATGGTGACAATAGTTGTGTTCAGTGTCATTGGTGGTCAGTACTTTCACAGCGTTTCCCGCAACAGCAAGCTTGAATAATCCTGAAGGAAGAAGTCTACAAAACAAACCAAACCTCTATCTTTGGCAAAGAACAAGTTATAGGTTTGAATTGGGCGGGAAATCCGGCAGAGAAGTGTTTCAAATTATGGTTATAGGACTTAGGAATGTGTAAAGAACAATTATCCAGTGGAAAAAATATAAAAAGAAGGTGAAGTGCAGTCATTCTGGGGTAATTATGGCAGAGATATAATTCTGAATTCTCGCGACAGGCGTTTTCTTAAGTAATTGGTGAAAGCAAACTGGAGGAAAAAGGTTCAGTAGTTGAATAGAATGCTCAACGAAAGCCATAAAAAAATTTCTACTCGTATCATGCGCCGAGACCTGAAGAAAATGAGTTTAAGGAGTTGTGCCGCCACAAGTAAACCATCGGTCAGAGAAGCTAATCGAACGAAACGGCTCCAATTTGCAAAAGACCACAAAGGCTGAACTGTAGAGCAATGCAAACGGGTCTATGGTCAGGTGAAATGAGGTTCACTTTGTTCCAGAGAGATGGCAGAGCTAGAGGGAGACGGGAGGCCCATGAAGCCCTGAAGCCTTCACGCCTCCCTCCGACAGTACAGGCTTCTAGGGGCCGTGTAATGATCTGGAGGTGGGGCTTCACCTAGTGAGGACTAGGTTTGGCAACTTTTTGAGGTAACAAAATGAAATCTCAAGATTATTTGAGCATCTTAGGGGACCAGGAACACATGTCTTTGAATTTTTATTTACCTGATGGTTGCAGCATTTTTCAAGACGAACGACAACAAGCGTATCCACCAGTTCCATGTAATGCAAGATTGGTTCAGGGTTCAGAAGAGATCATTTCATCAAATGGTGTGGACTTCTCAGTCTTCTGATTCAACAAGAGTAAGAAAAGACACTTCTAATCTTAAGTGAATAATACAATCAATTGCACTTGTTCATTTGAACTGATTATTACTTCGTCCCATGCTGTTTGAATACGATGCACATAGTTTTCCATTTTTGCTACTTGAAGTCATGATGTGAAGCTCCTATTATGTTACCTCGATTCCTGAACATCAAATTTGTTCAAATCTTTGCTCTGTTTTTAGTCTCTGAATTGGAAGTCGCTTTGGAGTTGGAGTGCATACATGTTAGGTCTAAAAGCCTCGAATCGAGACTGATTTAATCTTTGCATTACATGAACAGCGTGTTAACTCTCCACGGACAAACAGCCTGCAGTGTACGTAGGAGACTTACTTACTCCAGATCTAAGGCTTACAATCGATGTTCCAGGATCAATAGAGGATGCACCAAGTGCACTAAGACAAATGCACTTGTGACCAGTGCACTAAGAACCATGCACGCCCGTGTGACTGCGTGTCAAAAGGCGACGGAAACGATGGTGTCTGTACACATTACAAGTTGAGGAACTACGGAATGATTCATTTGGAGATTAAAAGGAAATAAGCAAAAGCTTTTTCTCAAGAGTTGTGGAAAAGTCACTAAATTTTGCATATTAATGCATCAATTAGTGTTGTCAGCGTTAATTAATATCAAAATCATGAACAAAACTAAACACAAATTCAGAAGTGAATTTATATACTGAAAGTCAAGTTTAGTTTGATGGCACCCTTTTTAGTATTCGTATTACTCATGCAACTTGTTTTTTTACTATACGTATTTGTTAAGAACCCGCCAAATTTCTCCAGTACAACGCTAACTAGAAAATTCGACATGTTTTACACGGACAGCATATTAACGAGGGACACCAGCTTTATAACTTGTACAAATCAATTTTGCTCATAAATTTTACCAATACTCTCGAAGAATATATGCGTTAATTCAAAAAGGAGATAATACTTCCTAATATTTTGAAAGAAATTAAAAAACGACGGAAGTCCGATTTTAAACTAATTTAATCTAAATCCTTCAACCCGGCAAGTTTCACTGTGGTTGATATCAACTACACTCTGTACTGATGCTGTACTGTGTATTCAAAATTTTGCAATGCTATGGACATGCTTTTGTACAAATTTTTCCTGAACATCCATGTATAACCAGTAGAAAAATAACTACAGAGTTAAGAGGCGGTTCAGTCTGGACGAAAACCAGCGAACAAGCAATGCGTTTGAAAACAACCTGGAACAGCGACGTTACTCAGTTGAAGAACTCTAGCTCCAGGAGATCAAATCTGCTTCGCTGCGCTTCAAGAACATCGGGGCATGCAAAAGGAAATCTCGAGGAGGTTGTGGGGACCTCGGCCTCGCACTCGAGAGCGACGTCTCGTTGCTCGAGAGCGAAGTCGGGCACCGCCGTACCACCCTGCCTCGACATGGTCTCTGGAACAAAGCACAGCGACCTGCGCTGAAAACCTTGACTTGGAGCAGCATCGTATTCATAATTATCTGAATTGCTCAATCAATAGATCATTTAAAGGCAATTACATGATTCCTTACACGAAAATTTATAAAATGAACATAAGGCGTACTGGATGATCTTGATGAGTGTGCTGAGTTTATTTTTCATGGTAGCTTTTTCTGAGGTGTGCGATGGCAATGTTATCGCTACGCTAAATAAACCATTCCGAACGAATGAAAATGATTGCAGATGTAAACATACTTGAATTACTCTGAAGCACCGGTTTTATTCTGCAAATGACTCAATTCTTAGAAAGAGTGAGTGAATGAATGTGTCTCTCGCTTGTCTGCAGCGCTGCCGAGTCCCAGAGTCCCAGCCTTTCGCCTGAGCAGCTTTTCCCTCAGCCACGACTAACATACAAAAAAATGGTTCAACTTCAAAATATGAATTTGTGATACCCTTTCTGCTGTCCAAGTTACAGAAATAGGAGAGTGAATTAAATTTTTTTTCCGAATGTTTGAAATTCATCTCCCGCGTTACTTTCATTCTCATGTAGGTATTTCACACATAAGAGAATATACTACAGCGCCGGCAATATTGACGTCAGTTGTATCCATACCCATTTACCACTTACTTCGTATAAGATAAAGTGACATCGAATCTTTTGAAATTGCATAAATTTTTCGATCTTTTCAGTTCACTCGAATCAAATGCACGTGAATTCGTGGAGTACGGCGATGCTCTCGTACTGCTAGCAAAATCATCCTCGGGTTGTAAAACATGATAACAAAACGTCATATTTCGTCACCGTCTATGAGCTGATGAGTGAGTACTCAGTACGAGCCAACGACAGTGAAATACGGCAAAAGCGTTGCACTTTGTTCGGCATTAACTAAATACTATCCCTGCTTACTGATGAGTCTTCCCCAAAAATATAAAAATCCCTCAAAAGCAACGCTTTATACCTAGTTGAAGTAGAATAATTAACTTCTCCCCATGGGGTCAAACCCTCACGCCATCTCCTTCGTACGTACTGTATGAGACCAATTTTTTCGTTAACGAGCAAGCCTAGATTCAGATGATGGGGCTGTACCGTAACCTGCAAGCCTTGGCATTGGACCATCAGAAAGTTTCTTAAAGGAATATGAGAGTTAACATAGTTTATAGCCAGAGCTACTCTCGATGAAGCTGAAGAAGATGCGATCAATAATTGAAGATTTCATCGAATAAAACCATCCTCTAAAAAGCCACGTATGAAACTACCCTGCCAACTCTTAATGCAAATTCGTCCTGAAGCCAAACTAAAACACGAGGTCACATTTGTCTTGCGCTAAAAAGTAGGCTTCATGCAATCTTCACCTATTAAGGAGAAATAAGACGAGGGAATTATTATACTCGTATGATAACACAAAATCGGTGGAGAGACGCAGCTTTAAATATTTCGGTAGAGGTTAAATATTGTGTGAGATATGGATTCTTTAAGTTAGCAACACATCATGATTTTTTGAGCCTCACTTGGTTCGTCGGTACGCTAACTCTCATATGCATTAGGTGTTTGCTTTAGGGAAACTGACTCCAGCTTGCACTTGAATCAAGCCGACAATCAATAGGGAGATAACATTACATGTTGGCAATTTATTTTACTTATTTCTGCTTTAGAAAGTTGAGCACTGTCCCGGCATTTAAACGTAAATTTAAGTACGAGCTGAACTCTTACTGGATATACAGCTTTTTCTCAGTGCTTCTAAAATGGCATATTATTAAGTCGTTACACAACGCACCACTCTAGGCAAGGCTCTTGCTCCAAACGTTGTGAGGGGTTTTGAAAATCTCCGCTTGCCCTCCGCCCCTTGAGTTCAACAAAATCTTTTAATAAAAAACCTTGTTAGTGCTATTTGCATTCAATTCCTAAGCTTTACAAAAAAGGGCTAGTGGGATCCACACCAAAAAATAGTCGTTACCATAAAATTAAAAGTGAAGTCCGTTCGGAGGGCGAGCTCGTAAGTTCGACTTCAGAACATAGCAATTCAGAAGGCATTGTTCAAGACAAGTTTCCTTGTGTCTCAACATAACTCGATTATGCACCAGCGAGCGGGTATCCATAAATTTGGAATAACATTATTGATTGTAAAGGGAGGATTTTTTTTCACGATGAAACAGTGAGAAAGCCCAAGCTGTGACTTGAAATACGGCATCGTGAACGTCAGGCTTCACTGAACTTCGTTGGACTTTACCGATTTAAGAAAGTTTTTCATGGCACCGTTGGGGCAGCAGGATAGTTAAATAGTTCCATTTTCGGACCCCATGCCGGGCTGTCTGGCAGGCTTTAGTATTGTTTACAAGTATATAACTAATGAATACAGAGCAGTAACATGTGAATTGAATATATTGAATTGACAATGATATTTATTTCGTCTTGTTCTTAAACCATTCAGAGAGACTTATGGATTGCAGCGAGCATTAAAAGTTTTACAATAGCCTGACGCTGATCATTCGCGAAACATTTCCATGACAAATGAAGTTCATGTAAGCGCCATTCATTTGGCCGGGGAACGAGACGAGTGCGAGTTGAGACAGTGCGTTGCGGCAGCTATTTGCATACTCGTGCACGGCCACTACCTGGTGTTCGCCCTCATGCGCAAACTCAAAATTTGACTAAACTCTAGGTAGCCCGGAAGTGAACAAGGCTCTAACAGCCATTCACAGGCGCTTATTGATGCCCACGACCCTCAGGCCCGCTAGCGTGCAGGGCTGACATTCAAACATTGGCGAGAACGAGGACTCAACACACGAAAAATTGTCACTAGCCTGTACAAGAGTTTTTTTGCATTTCAAAGTGAAACGTCATAAAATTTCTGTACTACAAATGTCCTAGTGATATTAAAAATTACGGAAAGGTCCCCGATCATTGTTTCCAGGTACTTTGATATGTGTTACAGTAGTGATGAAAAGAATCTAATTTACATTTCCTTGCAGTTCTACAACTATATTTTTCTGTTATTGCTAAAACGATGCCCGAAGATCGTTTTCAGCTGAAATATCAGCAGCTTAAATTTTCTATTTCGGCTTGAAATGCAAGTTTTATTTCTGTAAACTAGTTTGCACGCTTGGGAGTATAAAAATATTTCTGATGACTGTACTGCTGAGCATAATTACTGTTATTAATTTTTTCTGAAATTATTTTCCGGACGTTTGAGTAGGAAATTTCATAATATCACAGTTGTTAAACAAAGATTCGGATCATATTTAAAAAAAAGCCGCAGCATTCGAGCCAAACGGCGTTAGGAGCCTTCAATATTTAACAAGAGAAATCATCTTTATCGTATTGTTGGAATGGCTCACTAGCCTTTGTTCGTTGAGACTAAATCAAAGTATGACATTGTATACAAGTTGCAGCAAGGAAGGAATTTAATATTATTCTGTGCGACCATAACGAGAACAAAAAATATTGAAGTATCAGCGTTCTTATTTCGAAAGTAATTTTCCTGGTAAATGAACCATGAATCAGACTAAATGAGTACACAGCAACCGTTATCCGCGAGGGAGAGTCTCTCTGCAGCCCGACAGCTGTGAGCGCAGTAAGGAGATTTCAACGCTTCTCAAGTAGTTATCTATTTGCAAATTATACGCCGCACCCAGATCAGTATTCAGTATTTTTTCTTCTTTTTACTTGTATGATAATGAATTCACATGGAAACAATAACTCGATAGCTGAAGCAATCTTTATCGATCAGAAGTGTTAGTCATGCATTTTGTGGTGCACATGGTAAGGTAAGTAAATACATGGTAGAGCAAATGCCTGAACTACAGCTCCATTCTGGGAAATGTTTATGCAGCACAGGCCTGTCATCGTCAGATTAATAGGATTTGGTTTGAAAATTCTGTACCTGAGCTATAGCAGCTCGAATAGAGCTGTTAAATTTTATGGCAGTTTCAGTCAAAGGGCCGCGGTGAAGAAGCTTCGATTCCATCGACGCTTTGGATTTTTTTAGTTTTTGATTGATATTTTGCGTACTTTTTCCGTTTTAGCCTCGATCTGATACGAAATTTCTGCCACAAGAGTAGTATTTATTGAATCAAAAAATTGGAGCAGCTGAATTAAAGACAGAAAACCGTACTCTCCCTCACCGCTCCCAACACTTCAGGTGGGGCGTGTTGGACAGGGGGTGTGAGACTCGGAGCACCAGTGCTTCGCTTAGGGTGGTGCTCCAATCAGATTACGCTCGCTTCTTGTCGTCATAAAAGTCAGTCAAAAAGCAAAGAGAATAGGTTCTAATAACAAATTTAAAATCAATACAAAAAAATGAATTTGATTTTTGAGAAATCTAAAATTTTTTGATCGAGAAAGACGAAGATGCAAAATTCATTCCCGGAGGAATTAGTGGAAGCGTTAGCATTTCAAAAATGTGGCTCAGAAGATTCTGATGTTAATATAAATCTGTCTTCATTCCGCGGTGCAAAATTGATGGTTATGATATGGTATTCTCTTACTTATGGTGAACTTGAAAACATATTCGGGGGAAATTATTAGAATTTTTCTCCAATAAAACATAAATTCCCCTTTTACTTCGAATGCAGGTACTTATAAAACTAAAACATGTTGCAGAGAAAGCAAATTCTACAGAACGAATGGTACTACGATCATGTCTACCGCCTGATATACGTATATATTGTAGTTCTCCAAAAATAAATTGATAATTGAATAAATAAAAAACATGGGAATTAATGATCAATAATTATTTTTTGGATAGGAGCGCAAGATCCGTCCTTAATCGACATACTCGCTCCGTTTTGAAGTAACTCTAGTTCTCCCAGCGTGTAAAACTATCTCTTTGAGGAAAATATGGAAAAAGTGGGGAGTTTACAGTTTTTGGCAGGACATTTACTTGGCCAGACAACCCAAGTTCTCATCGCGTCCAGGAGGACAAGATCTTTCTCGAAAGCCATGCTGGCCTCAGTGAGCTATTTTAAAGATTTTTTCTTCAGATGGTAACGAACAGTTCCTTTTCTGTTTCCCAATTCAGCCCATGCATCGAATTGGTCAGCTTACTAATTTAGAGGTCATTCAGTTCACTGAAATTCACTGACTGGAAATAACATCTGAAAACTGCTGATATAAAGCAAAAGTGAATAATAGGCCTCTTTCGAGGCCAAAAATTTTCGTGTGATTCAGTCTGCCCTACGGAAAATGTTGCAAACTCTATAGATGAGAGAATTCATTTGTAAGATAACCTCGTCCTACTTTGCATTGAGTAATACTGAGGTTCATTTTCGTTTCCTGTTATCGAGATCGAAACCATTTCATAATCTGCCCTCCTTCAATCGCTCTATATCACTCGATCTAACCTTAAATTTTAAAATGCCAGTCCAGCAATACGCCTTTTAATGAGAACCGTTTTTTCTCTTGGCCACTCGTTCTAGGACGGAGCAAAAACTCTAATAATTAATTGGCACAAAAGTCCTGAAATATCAGGTTGGTTTTGGGGTGAAGCCAAGGGGTTTGTGATTGTGGGTTAGATGACACTCATCGCAGCAGATACTGCGCCCGTTTTTTGCTCCTGTCATAAACACAGTGTTCGGCGAGTAATTATTCCCGACCAATGACATGCACGTCTCAGGTTAGCGAATAATTCGTGGCAATCGGTGGACACAACCCGAAAATTGGGGCACTTACGAGGATGGAAGAGCCAATTTTTACCCACAGGAGGCCTGCGTTTCGAAGGTTCATTTGCATGGCGAGGAGAACTCTGGTGAATAAAATGACAATTTTGCGCTCGTGCGACGATGTTTAAGAATACTTTATTGAAATGAATGATGCTCGTTGACTGGCGCACACAGATTTAGAGCCCTATAATTTACTCTTTATATTTTCCTTTACGACCACAAGCACAGACGAGACCAATTATATGGTCTATAGTTTCTCGTTTTCTTCTCTCAGACCCATTTAACACAAATCCTGGGAGAATTTTCAAGAGAAAGTTGATTCTCGAAGAACGCGCTCTGAATCTTGAACGCTCATGAATACTTTTTCAACTTGCAATTGACTGGATTTCATAATTGTTCAGAACATAGCTAGTTTGATGGCTCCTGGATCATGAATAGGCGAATCGCACGTGATCGCACGTCTAGGCGCTGGATCAAACACGAGGGCCGCAGCAAGCGGAGACCATCGTATGGAGCGTGAGAAAAATAACCATTTAGTACTGAATTCAGTCCGTGTCTAGTAGGACTCGAGACAAGCGATTTTTATTAATCTTAGGCGCATGATAACGCCTGCGCAACTGAACCATAGCGAAAGCTTTGAACTAAAACATGAGACGAGGGTTTCAAAAAGTTCCTGAATTCATATGTGTTGAATATTATTTCCCACTATTTTGCTTCTTTAGTGGGAACCCCCGACAGAATATCTCACTGTCGCCATGACTCGGTGAGATTTTAAAGTTGTGTCCCGGTGAATAATTTGTGTCCAAGTGAATACTATAGTACACTGTGCATGGCAGTGCTAAGATCACGTTCAGTATTTCAAAGTTCAATCTTATTGCAAGTGAACGTTTTAACAATTTTCAACAAAGTATTCAACTGTCTCATTTTATGGACATTTGTCATGAGTAAGAAACTCTCACGACAAAATTTTGCGCTACGTTAGCAGGAAGAGAAAAAAATCATGAAGACGCTACAAAATTTAGGGCGCTTCAGTAACGCTCTTTGAAGTGTGTTGTGCTATTAACTCCGCGGACTCGAGTACTAAAATCCATTAGGGATCTTCTACTCGTAATTCAGGCTAAGAGCGGCGTGCAATAAATGAGTTGCAGAGCTCTCTCGAGTTGAGATTGCCTGTTATTTTCACGTTACTGCTGCAAATCATCGGCGCAGAGTGAGGGACTGAGAGGTCAGGCGAGGCTCATCCCCGAGTGTGTCACTCAAACCCAAATTAAGGCCGTGAAATGTTGGCGTTCTTCCTTCGGTCTCATGGAGATTTATAGCGCGCATTCTCGCCCATATTTCAAACAGATTTTAATATTCTCACTCGGGTCATATTTCAATGAGGTCTTAATTCTCTCATTCTCAATTACAAACGCAAAAATAATTTGCCAGAAGCCAAAGTGGAAATTTACGAGCTGCAATTTAATGAAGAGAGCGTCTCGAGAGAATATGATACGCTCCTAAGTATAATGAACCTAAAAATTAATTAATGAGCATCTTACCGCGTCCTTACAGGGCCCGCTTATAAGCTCCAGAATATTTACGAGACGTTGCTGTGCAGGCAGGGAGGAAAAGGTAGCATTACTCGGGTTGAGTAGTACTCGCTTCCAAAGACGCGAACACGTCTTTACTAAGTCGTATGTGTAGCAAAATGACTGGGAACAACTGCAAATGGTGAAGACTAGTTTTGCCTGGCGTATTTTATCAGCTTCACCAGCTCTTGAAGTTGTGCTTTACGTCTTACTATCGCTCTATTGAAACTGCACGCAGTTAATTAGCTTTCAAAGTTGCTAGTGACCTTACGTGGGTTTCTTTCGCCTCAGACGTCAACTCAACGTCAATCTTTAGACGTTGTTAATCGTTCAAAAAATGGAAATAATTTTTGTAGAACGTTCTCATGCAGGCAATGAACAATCAGCATTTTGAGTTGTTCAGTTTTGAAAGTGGCTGCAAAAATTTTAGACTCATATGTAAATTAGCTACAAAGAAAGGTAGGTAAAGACAAAATAAAGTCCAGAAAATGTACATATTGTTACATTCACGGATATCAGAACGAGTCTAATAAGACCTGTGTTTCTTCAAGATTTTTTGTTCGAGACGCTCACAGCAAATTTTTCTATGCTTGGACAGGCGCTTTTTTGCATAAATCTTAGTTTCTAGGTATACTAGGTTGGGAAAAACAGATATAACGATTCATGCACTGGCAGAAAATAAACATATTTTATCTGATACGCTTACGGAAAAATATTACAGCTTTTTACACTTTTGTACGTTTTTACTTCCATCCGATCAGCCATAAGAAACCTGTGGGTAAAATGGGCTTTTTACTATATGTATAGTGTGATGAGTATACGTGTGAATCAAAATGTTTAGTTCGGTATTTGAACTTACACTGCACACCAAATGCATATTTTACCCACGATTTCTCGTTTCACTTTAATGAGAACAATTGCAGCCATCGGCTGTGAAAATCTCGAAACTGGTAGAAGGAGAAGTGCTGCACCAAATTCTCACGCCGTTGAGGATAAAAAAATAATATGTGACTTTGAAGTAATTAACGACATATAAATTTTTGCTGTTCTTTGGCGCTGTTCAGTGTGTGAAAATAATTAGTTCTAATAGTACAGCATCTTATCCCAAGAATTGTTTAGGTAATTCCTCTGAATGTCTTAACCAATTTGCTTCCTCGGCAGGATTAAGTCATCTAACATCCACTGCACGATTTAGTCAATATGCTTTGACGCGTGATTTTTTTAACTGCCTCCACCGACTTCCTGAACAATATTTCCCATTCGAGGCTTCAATTTAATTTCGTGCATCAATGAGAACTCTCGTGAGCGTGAATTGTTGACGTCGCGACATTCTCTATTCGAAAATTGAGGAGTTTTCGTGTGTCAAGAGAGGAGATCTTTTGAGCAGGTGTGGCTGTGTGGCTCTGTGGCTGTGAGACTGTAAGTTTGTGTGGCTGTGTCAGCTTTGTACGCTGGGGTGGTGTGGCTGTGTCACCTCAGTACCATGAAGTTGTGTGGCTTTGTCAGCTCTGTACACTGGGGTGGTGTGGCTGTGTCAACTCTGTACACTGGAGTGGTGTGGCTGTGTCTACTCTGTACTATGAAGTTGTGTGGCTGTGTCAGCTCAGTACCATGAAGTTGTGTGGCTGTGTCAGCTGTGTACACTGGAGTGGTGTGGCTGTGTTAGCTCTGTATACTGGAGTGGTGGGGCGGCGACGTGTCACAGACGTCATCATTAGCCCACTCTGTAGCTGCAAGCCCTGTACTTACTGTTCAATATCTTACTTTGATAAGTACAACCTCACTCCCAGGGCGCTCATTTTGAACATTTCAACACCGAAGAGAAAAGGCTTTTCTTATTTTATTCTATTTTCAAATTTTCTCAAGTATTTCACTATTCAATTTCAAGTGAGTAGTTCCCGGCCTGTTAAAATTCAGTGCTCGTTAGTGGAACCTGAAACCCAACCCTGCTTGGCAAACCAGGTGACGTCATTCCCGACATCGTGAACAGCCAACCATGGGTCTACCGAGTTCATGACGATTAGTTCTGCAGCGGAAATGCTTCTTTGGTGATCTTGCGACTCGGTATGCTGAAAACGAGAGTTTTGGACACATTCTTCGTAATTTTGAGGATTAAGATTTCCAACACCATTTTAAGAATGTTTAGAGAACCCCTAGTCGTGTAGCTTGAGAATGTTTGTACGATTGTCGACAGTTTTGCTGGAGAATACTTGCACGATCACAGACAGTACTGTTGGAGAATGTTCGCACTGTTACCATCAGGACTGCTGGAAAATTTAACAGGTTCTCCATCATCATAAGTCGATGATGTAATGGGAGCTTCGGTCCGCAGCCTTGGCTACTGTCGACTTGGCGAGACCGTCGCTCTCGCAGAAGCTCAAAGTAATACGATCTAATTAGGTCCACTAAATCAACGTCTTGGACATTACAACACCAGCCTATGCTCTGTGCAAGAAATAAGCAAACTTTCAAGAGCAAAAATTCGGTCCTCGAGCAATGGAATCTGCGTAAAAAGTGAGGCGCGACTCTTGACGCTCCCTATCGATGTTCGTGCGATGATTTACGATTGTTTGGTCGCTCAATTACCGTCAAATTGCAACCGCTATTGCCTTTTTACGACTCCAATGTTGGCTCTGTTTTGAGGCTTTTCAGTAGGCCTGAGGCCATTTTAAAATCTATGCATCACCATTTTAACGCATATCCATCACTGATGAAATCGACAGGTGCTTGAATTTAGGCTTAGATAGTTCATCTCAGGCGAAAATGACCAAAAATTATTCGTTTGCGAGCGACCAATTAGCAGGGAGCAGTGATGGAAGAGCTCCTGATGCTTTCATCAGGGCTGAACTACGTGGAAACACCGACAGAGTTTTGCCGACTCTCAGGGCTTGCAAATATCTTTCTAATCATCAACAATCTTCGTAAAATGTTTTCTATTGTGAGGAGAATGCGAAAATTGCCAGGGCACTTGAGGTTCACCTGGCGAGCTGATGTTAGCCTGTTGAGCGAAAAATTTCTAAAACGAGATCTCTCTCCTATTATGATTTGTGTCAAAATAAATATCCGGTGTCAAGTTCCTCGAAAGATGATGAATTTTAAGGGCTGAATTTCAATAGATTATTCCCATACTCTTTGGCCTGGATTGGAGAGCAACAGCACAGCGTGCGGACATTACTATCTCTATACTCTGCAATATTACTGAAAGGCTGAAAGTGTGGCAATTAAAAAACTGAATTGCCTGCTGTTCCCTCTGTTGCAAGAACTTACCAGAACCTAAGTGAAGCTTTGTTTCCAGCTCTCACCTTCACAAGACGCCACTATGTTATTCATATTATTGAGCTGAATTGTTATTCCTTAAATGCTTTCATTGTCATTCGAAATTCCACATTTTTCTTTTTTTTTGTGCCGGGTTCGTGCTAGCAAGAATGTTTCGTGTTTTTTCTGTTTTTAAAAATGATGATGCCGCTGAATGCCAAAAAAAACATAAACCTTACTCATGATAGTGATCATAATATTCGCATTGGTCTGTACGAGAGGGCTAATAATGATGAAGTCGGGCCATTTTAGCTCCAGATTTACGCTGAATGTTATTCGACTTTTTTAACTACTGACCAGGAAAAAGACGAAGAAAGTGGATATGAAAAATAAATCGAGCGGGCAAAACCGATAGAATTCAAATAGTGATACCGTCACTTTTTCTGATAACTCTATGAAACCTGCCAGTCTTTATGACGTACAATAAATCTTCTGTAAACTATAGCGATGAATCAAGATTTTAATGGGAACAGAAGCAGCCAATCCTATTTTATGCTTGAGTCATGTATACAATTATGGAGCCTGATGGTGCCCGCCATATTGTTTCTTCGGTCTTCGGTAAAGCCCTCATTAACTTTTTGCCTATTGAGGAAAGACGAGTCAAATTACAGGGCCCCGAGGGTACGAAGCTTTGAGAAACTACACGGTAAGGATCCAGGATGGATTAGAATTATAAATTTAGCGAATAAATTTTGCAGACTTAAAATGCACGTGGGGATGCTTTACTCCATTGCATTACTCAAGTGAGCGTTCATGATAAGGGCATTTGAACAGGGGATAGTTAGTCCTCTCTTCTAAGGCGAGGGTTTCAAGCTGCGTGTGACGCCGGCCTCGGACAGCTACACTCGTGGTGCTCGTCACTCATGACTGACACGTACGGCGACTGGCGAGCCCCAACACCTCACACAACAGCGCGTTGTAGAATAGGAGGACTGTTTTGCGTTAAAATACATATTACGAAGAAGAATTATGAGCATTCGAAAATTGTAAAGGAAAATGAAAGTAAAGTTTTGACTGCGCAAGCTCTGAGTAGACGACGTTATAGCTTTAAAATTCGCTAATACAATTAGTAGCAGTACAATATGTGACGACGAAATTCATTATCGCTCTCATAACGGAAAAGTTTTCCTGCGAGTTACATTAACTAATATTTAATTTTTTTCAAATGGAAACTTCTGGGGAAACTTTGAACTACTTGCCTCAGTGTCAGGTTCGGTGAGTTACGTGGCCGCGACAAGTTCAGCAGAAATTTCGGAGAAGGAATGTCAAACACTGCGGCACCTTCGCATTTTCTGAAATTGGCCTTCGCTCCGGAGGAAAGACAATAGGAAATACCACTCACACGAAGTAAGCCGTTCTGTGATCGTGGAAGGCACCCTCGGAAACGTCTCGAATTCACAAGCAAAATTGGCGCGCGTCTCTGACAAATTTAGCCAAACTCCATTGGCGGCTCTGATGACAGCATTTGATATCTTCAAGCTCCCAGCTAACGAACTTTCATTTGAATGCCAGAGAGACTTATAAAATTGTTTGCTGGCTTGCATTTTCTCTGCTCTTGACCTAGTTGTAAATAATACACAGTGTGAGGTCATATTGCCACTGAAAAGTTCAATTTCCTTTAGTATATTAATTAATGGCTGCCGATTTTAAATAGGTCGACCGACACAATGATGCACAAGGTGCCTTGGATGGAAAGTACAGTTTAAATGGCGAGTATTGAGATTGGCTCTATTTAGAAGTACGATATGGTATGACCTTATTATGAGTCATGCCACATGAATTTCACACTAATTGCAAAGAAGAGTCGAGGTCCTCTGAGGCAAGTCGCTGCTTCATCCCAACACACTGTTATACGTATCATGTAAGTTGTTTTGTCAGTGTTCTTACTTCCAATTTGAATATTTTCTTCACATTGCAGGAATATTAATTTCTCAATGTCCCCGTGTTTTTTTCAGGTATTGTTCTATCGATGTTGTACTTCAGACACCCCTAAGGATGTGCGTGTGAATTTCAAGTCCCATCCAGGCTTTCGGAACTAATCTTGAATTGCTGACTTTGTTTCCGCAACGTACAAAGGGAGACGGTCTCTTCGTTAGTCATCAATATGACGAGTTTTGGCTGCAGTATATTGGGATATTTCCTCCTTCTATTCACAGGGTGCTCTTCATAAAGGTCGAAATTCTGCAGGCCACACTGCACGATATCTGCTCATTGTTTGAGAAACTCATACGCAGATCAGGAACAAAAAACGAGTCAATTTTCTGAGTCGCCCCTGCTCTGTTGGTAGAGAGCTTTGTTTCGCGGTACATAGTTGAACTTTCCAGGATTCATAATCATTTCCTCACTGCACTCATCAGACTAGAGTATCAAACTCATATCCTTGAACTTGCAGGTGTTAAATAAATAGAGAATAAGTTTCAAAATTTAGTTTCTTTCTCCTTAATCCAGCAAATGGGCATATTAAGTAAAATAGATATTTTAGAAGCGCTGATGATGACACGTAAATAAGGACGACTGCACCAAAACTTGCAGCGGCGCTAATCGTGAACATGAAAATATTTTAGACTTTGCAGCAATGAGCGCACTCTTTAATTGTGTAGAGAGAGCAGAAACATGTGGAAAAAACATGTCCGTTGACAGGGAGGATATCTGACGCAAAGTCGACCCAATATCCTTAGGAAGCTTTGAGGGCCTTACGGTCCCTCAGAGGCCACGTGTGATAGCGCACGCGTCGCAACACATGACAATTCCGTTTGTATATAATATTTATTGTTGAGAATTTCAAAGGACTCCGTCAAGGACAATTTTATCGGAGCCTGAGCTTTCGGTAAAATATGCTCCTGCCGTCATCAGAGCAATGTATTTCGAAAAGGAGGATTCATGCATACCAAAAATGAATACCAGATGACGGTCAGAGCATATTTTACCGAAAGCTCAGGCTCCAATAAAATTGTCTTTGTCTTCGTCCTTTGAAGTTCTCAACAATGTAATCACCAAGACGTCCAATATTTTCCAAAATTATCCAACATAATATTTAAATGGCGCAAGACTTGCACTGTATGTATAGAACATGATTTTCAGTACATGTATAGAGCAAGTCCTACAGTACATGTATAGAACATGACTTGCAGTAGATACATAGAACAATACTTACAGTACATGTATAAAGTAAGTCCTACAATATATGTATGTAGCAAGTCATACAGTACATGTATATAGCAAGTCCTACAGTATATATTTATCAATTGAACAACGTGCAGAGGATAGAACATCCGTTTGCAATAGTTATGTTTTTCAGCGGCACTCAGTAATTTGGGTTTGAGTACTTTTCTGATTTTCAGGGATTAGAAAAATAGAACCTTAAAGTTTGTAAGCCAATTCGTTTTCTGCTAATTGCTGCCCTGCAAAAGAAGTTCTCATTGATGAATGGAGGAAACTCTTCAAAAACTGCCGTTGCCCGAGTGCGATTGTATACAGAGTGCAGAATGCTGTTGATACTAAAATTAACTTTTCAGGCTCCTGGTTCCTTTTCGAATAACACAATCTACAGCATCTACTGGATCGAACTACTTGGTACGTAGAAGCAACGCATCCCAAATGACTTGGAGGACCAGGACTCTCGTGCATGTCCTCAAAATTGGGCGGCTGTGTCCCCTGAGGTCGAACAACGAGCTCTGATTGCTACACAGGAAAATAGACGCGTATTTCAGAAGCAATCAAAACACCCAGGGTCGAAGGAGGTACGCGATCTGAATTCAATTCATGGACGGTTACTCATTTCGGAGCGGAAAAACAAAGGCCGAGAGACTGATTTTCGGAACCATTCTGCGAAATGAATAATTTTGAAAATACTTTCAAACGTTGTAAAACATTGAGCATGAAGTGGTTGTTAGATCATACGACTGAGATCAGACTGTTTGCTGTATAGCTAATTGAAAGACTTTCACTCGGCCGTAATAGATTCATGGAGCACGTGACGTATGCTTACAGCCGGCACAGATTGCGGGGTAGGCTTTATGAGTACAAGCCTTATGTATCACCAATGAATAATTTAAGAATCAATAATCACCCAAAGAAGTAATGACCAGTTGTAGAGGTTACTTAATACGCTCTTTACCTGCGGCAGGCAGGGAGCCGAGCGGCCGCCGTCCTGCCAACTGCGGCAGCGAGCGTGTGGTCCGGCCGCGAATCGCGGTCGCTGAGCGCCGTGCCCAATTCAATTGCTCGGTGTGACCCATTATCGCCTGTGACGCTACCATTATCAGGATCTAAAGAAACTAGTATTATTTAACTCGCCTGACATTATCATGAGCCCGAGAGATTGGTGTTATTTAGCTCTCCTGCCATTATCATTAGGTGAAAAAACTGGTATTATTCACCTCGCTTGCTCAATCGCTCTTCAGAAGTGGACCGGGGCCCGCGACTGTGTACTTAGAACAGTTGATAACTAAAATGTCAACGTTTGCTCGGTGCAAATATTCCTTTTTGGGAACATCTCAGCGCAAGTCTGACGATTTTACATCTCACAGGCCCCTTGAATTACAGAGGACGACCTTTTCATTTCTTTCCCGCCGAAAAGAGTTTTTCGTGTCGTTTTGGTCGTCATCGTTTGGTCTCACATGATTCTATCGAGGAATGGAGGAGGATAAGAACAATTTGGTATAAAATGTCAAAAAAAAGGTACAATCTCCTTTCAAAGTCGTGCGAAAAAGTGTGAAATTTATAATTTTTTATCCCAGATGAATTTTGAGACGCCCAGTTACGTGTGGGAACTGTCGAGCGTATGATGGAAATGTTTCGTTTATTCATCAATTACAAGTTCATTAAAATATTCACGAGCGCATTTGATTTCCCTAATCACAAATATTTACCGAATAACTCAACTTGATCGTTAATTTACAATATTTGATTTTTACTTCGCAGTCAAGCTTTGGTAAATTTGCAGAAAGTTCTCCACGTTATCATTGAGGATATATCACTAATTTAAAAATGCTATTCATATTATTAGGTCTCGTACTAAGTTTCCGAACTTTAGCCAAAAAATGCAAAATTTAGACTAGCTTTACATGGTTAGACAAACAAGTGCGAACAATATATGGTACCCAAGAAAATTCTGCGCAAGATGAACCAAAAAACCAAGTTTCTCGTGGGAAAATTTTTCTTGGATTTTATAGATAAAGCTCGGAAACTTATTTGGAGACCTAATATTATGACAAAAATGGTATTACTCTAGCAAGAGTTTGTGACAGAAATACAAGGCAAAGGTTTGCCAGGTAACCCGCCGGAGTCACAGCCTGGTGTGTACGCTATTCGCGGTGAAAAGTTAAGGTAGGAGCCGCGTGTAGCTCGCAGGGCTCAATTGGCCAAAATTAATTGAAATATAATCACTTGCCCAATGGCTCTCTATAATTATCTCAAACAAACGCACTTGCAATGAAATGGTATCTTGAATTGGTAGACCTTGTACGTCGGGGTTATAAATTCGTGAGCGAATGTTGCAGATATTGGCTTATGAGTGATGACACGCCTAACCGAAGAGTGTTTGGTTGATTTTTTCATCGCAATGTTGCGACTGGAGAATTTTTGACGTCCGAGATCCAGAGTAAACAAGCCACGAGGGTCCTGAGTGCAGCACGGACTTGATGGTCTAACCAGCTGAGGTCCACATACATACGCACACTCACAACACACACACGCCACACATACCACACATACACACACAAATACACACACACACTTCATGCTGCTCCAGTTGATCTTTCCGGCTCACTGCATGCGCGGCAGCGCACACTGAGTGATATAAATATTTCTCTGCATTTCCAGATGAATATTTCTGTGTATTTCTAGATAAATATTTCTGGGTATTTTTTGATCAATATTGATGCTATTCTAGATAAATATTTCTGTGTTCGGAAGGTGAATTTTTCTCCTCCACTAAAATTCACTGAAGCCTGAGCAGAATTTGAAAGAGCTTCCAGCTACTGGTAGCGAGGGTCGCCCCACTTGCATTTGTTTGCGAATTTTGTAAATTTTTCAAAGATCATTTCCATTTATTTCATCGTAGGAGTATTAGTCATTATTGTTACACAAGTATTACGACACCAAAGTATTGTTACGCAAGCATTACGACACCAAAGTATTGTTACGCAAACATTACAACACCAAAGTATTGTTACGCAAGCATTACGATCCCAAAGTTTTGTAACGCAAGTATTAATGACTCTTAAAAAGTTAAAAACGCACTAGAAAAAAAATACTTAGAGATCCAATTTTTTACCCGTTCACCCAAAGGGTTTTCGTTTGGTAAACAAGAAAAGTATAAACGAACATGTTGGAAGCCTTACTTTTCAATTGTCAAACAAGATAAATGCCCCTCGATTGTAGCTTCTCTAATTCTCAGGTGTCACCCTCAGCACAAAGCCAGAGTGTGAGTATCTGTATAAATTTGATCTAAAACTCGGCCATATATTCGATAACACCGAATTCAGTATAGCACTCAAAATTTCCTATAAGAAATGGCATTGAAAATTGATTCGTTAGTTCTTCGGCTTTAGCAAGAACTCACGTAATTTTGATTTCGCCCAGAGAAGCGCGGTGTTTAAATAGCAATTTTTTCCAATTCTCTCGGCTTGACTGAATCGAGTGGGCAACATGGGGTGCTTGATCTCATCGTTATGGCTTTAGGGAAGTTGAGATTAGTACTGAGCCGCTGCCAAAAAAAAAACACGGTACCACCCAATATGAAAAGATTCAACTCATAATTTAGAAAATTTACTTACGACGTTACCTTGCGTACGAGTGTCATCGTTAAAACGCACATTGAGCTCTAAAAGGTATCATCTCCGCTCAGAACCAACCAACCTCTAGGCTGTAACTACGTCGGACTTGGAGCTTCACACATCAGCGTATGGGTGGGCGTGTGTGCGGTGAAGTGTGTATGGACCTCAGCGTGTGTGTGCGTGCGTGTATTTTTGGGTGCAAGTGCGTGTCTGTGGAGTTCCGCAGGGATCAGTGTTGGGGCTATTTCTGTTCCTCATGCATATTTCAGACATAGGTGTCCCCTTCCAGCATTCCCACGCATCTTCTTTCGCTGACAACACGAGACTATTCATGGAAGGGTTCAGTGTTGAGAACTGCGTTGAGTTGCAAGAAAACCTTGATAAAATCTCTTTATGGGCACGGGCAAGCAACATGGAATTCAAAGAAGGCAAGTTTGAACTAATGAGATATGCAAGGCACCCAGACGACTTGTTCTCATACAAAACTAAGGGGACATGACAATAGAGAAAAATAAGTTCCTATAGAGATCTGGGTGTTGTCGCTGAAAACAATGGACGATTTCAAGAGCATTTTGACATAACGGTCAAAAAATATCAGAGCCAAATCGGTTGATTCTTGAGAGTCTTCAGGACATAAGAATCGAAACCAATGATTGCGTTGTTCAGGGCGCTGATCTTGCCCCTAGCCGAGTACTGTAGCCAATTATAAAATCCAGGCCCTGGAGAAAACATCGTCAAGTTGGAACATATGCAGCGAAATTTCACGGCGAAGATTCGTGAGGCCCAATAGTTGGACTACTAGGAACGCCGGAAACTTCTCTAACTGTATTCTTTCCAGCGAAGAAGGGAGAGATATCTTATAATCTAC
>VOMN01108483.1:0-18983 GCA_014899125.1 Orchestia grillus | reverse complement strand
TGTGATACATCCTCCCTCTTTTTTTGTGTCAACCTGTATAAGACTGACGGTTTTTGTATCAATCATATTATTTAGGGACTTGTATCCTCGCCCCCATGAAAATTACGGAACTTAGCATAGTTATTCTTAAATTGAATTAATTTTTTCGATGAATATTCTCCTCGTCGAGTCCTTTGAAGTCAACTATTCGTAAACAAACTTCTTAACTAAATACTGCCATGTCTTATTCTATTGAATAAGAATTTTATTTTCCTTTTTAATACATTAATTTACGATACGGTGTTGAGTATCCTATCTACGGCACTGCCTCATATTAGCGCCGCTTGCAGTAATATTCTCTATCGTGGCTCGTAAAAAGTGTTACAGACAAACATACAGGGTGGCTCGAAAGTAAAGTACTCATTCATGACATTGTATCCTGAACATTTGTTAACGTATCAGTGCTACCGATATCAGTGAGGAGTACCTTACTCTTGAGCCACCCTGTATATTCAAATACAGGGTGGCACAAAAGTCACAACGATTACAACTATAAAAATAATTGACTTGTGAAATGATAGAGAAAATCTTGAAGTTTTATTATTTGAATTTGGTATCCTAAATGTTCTCCAAGGTTATTCAAACACTAGCGTATTCTACGTACAATATTTTCCACAGTTTTTCCTAAAATATCTAGGGTTATTCTGTTGGTTTCTTAAATGATGTACATTTTGAACTCAAGGATAATATCAGGCTTATTGATGTGAGCCCTTTCTTTTGGGTAACCCTTTAGGAAAAAATCTACAGGGGTTAAATCAGGAAACCGTGGTGGCCATGGAACGTCACCAAAACGTGAAATTAAACGGCCAGGAAAAGCAGCTCTTAGTGTTGCCATGGTTTCTCTAGCTGTATGTGGTGTCGCCCAATTTTGTTGGAAGTTCAAATCTTCTTGTCCAAAACTTCCAGTTGTGGCAATAAATATTCCCGCATCATTTTTCCGTAGTTGTCTCATTTCACAGGTCATAGTTGCACTATCAACATTCTCGAAGAAGTACGAGTAAAGCCCAATAAATGTTGCACTCGTTATATCACATCAAACTGTAACCTTCTGTGCATGAAGTGGTTCCTCATGGATTTTCCTTGGGTTTCATCTCGCCAAAATCGGTAGTTTTGTTGTAAACATGCCCACTGATTTGGAAATGGGCCCAATCTGACATAATTAGGCGTGATGTAAAAGTCTCGTTCGTTAGCCGTAGAAATGCATGCGCAAAGTCCTTTTTTATGGTTTGCAAACTTAAACAACCGTGTTACTTGAATTTTATATGGAGACAGTTTTCAATCTTTAGTTAGAATGCGTTCCAATGATCTTCGGAAAATTCCTAGTTGACAGGAACGTTGCCTAGTCGCCGTTCTAAAATCTGCTGCAACACTCAATGAAATACGTTGAATTACACCTGCATTTTGCACCGATCTCGGTCTGCCAAAGTGTTCCTCGTCTGTAGTTGAGCCGAAATCTCTGAATTTTAAAATAATGCAATGTTTGAAATCCCTTTGTTGATTAAATGATCTTATGAGCTCTCTTTGTACTGCAATTAACGACCCACTGCTAGAGAAATAACTTTCCACTATTTGTGCTCGTTGGTCATAGCTGTATTTCGGAAATTTTGAGATATGATAATTGAGTAAATTTTCGATAACAAAACATGTTTCAAGTTTATATCATCGATATATGATAAAACTTTAATATTTTCTCTTTCATTTCCTATGTAATGCATTTTTACATCTCTATTAGTTGTCGTGTAATAAATTTTCAAGTTGTGAAGTGAGTTTTTCGCCTCCCTGTACATGTATATAAACAACATGAGGGCTGTTGTTATAATATCGGGGCCTATACTTCTCATACACTTCCCAGACAAAAAAATAATTAGTCACCTACTGTTTTTTGAGCTCAAGTTATTTACTACTTCCATCAATCGGTTTTCAAATTAGTAAAAAAAGTTTCGGTTATATGCAAGTACTGAACAGGCATCAGTCTTCGTTCAGAGCTACCAAAGTATAGAATTGTTACTTTATTGCTCCACAACGATGGGACGAAAGCAAGAGGTCTCGGAGGGGCTAAAAGAAGCTATTGCATTTGTTCGAGCTGAGGGACACTTAATAAAGGAAGTAGAAGAATTATTTGGTATTTCATGCCGCACTGCTATGCGGGTCTATCAGCAAGGGTAACAATCCGATACATACGTCAATTCAACGAAAAATTGTGGTCGGAAAAAATTCTAACCGATGGGGACCACCGCCGAGTGTCCCGAATTTGTGGCTGGAATCGCTTCGCATCAGGGATGGAATTACTGCAAAGCGTCAATGATGTCCTTCTCCTGCTGTTTCTGAACGAACTCTTCGCAGTGAACACGCAATGGATATATAGAGCAGAGTGGCTCGTAAGCGGCCGATTTTAACTCCTGCCCACAAGACCACCCGTTGAACCTGGGTCAAAGGACACGCACTTTGGACTGTAGAGGAGTTGAGCAGTGTAGTGTGGCCAGATGAATCACGATTCTGTCTCTATAGCAATGATGCCCGCCATCTTGTTCACCGAAGGCCTCATGAAGCCCTCAGCGAAACTTGTATTTGTATGCATGGAACGATACAAGGATGAGGAGGGTCTGTCATATTCTAGGGATTTTTTAATTACACCGAAAAAAGTCCTTTAGTTGAGGTATCTATCAAACTGAACTAGCATGGCTACATTATGCTTCATGATAACCAAGTTTTGCTATTTGTACAATAACTGAATGAAGAAAGCCATGCTACTTTTCCTACCTTTCAGGGTGATGACTGCCAAGTGCATCGCACTAGAATTGTCATGACAGTCATTCAAGATACATCAGACATTTAGATTGGCAAGTTAAATTCCCAGACATGAACCCAATTGAAAATTGAAGAAACCCCCTAGGACGACAAGTTAGACTTCGAGAATACCGTCCAAGTACTGTGGCTGCAGTACGAGATCAGTTGATGCAAGAGCGGTTTAAAACCGACCATCTGTACATGACACTTGTGCACTAAATGTCAAGGAGAACTGCCCCATCATTCGAGCTCGTGGAGGTCCTACATCACATTAGTAGCATGTGGCTCATTTTTTTGTGTCCGAGGAGCTTATTTAAATTACAGGAAAAATAATACTTCAGGAATATTCTTCGCGTTCACAATAGAAGAGAACCAATATCATCGATTTGACACGAAATTTCAAATGTTTCGCCGATATTAATTTTTTTTTGTCGTGACTCACAGCTGATCTCGTATTTACCTTCACTTTGGTTTGGTGTTATATGTCTCTAATACCAGCCAAAGACGCTGGTGTCGCCTCTTCTTAAATTCCCGTTTTGTTTGTTAGTCGGTAATTTAGCTGTAGTCTCGGTATCATCGTTGTTAGTTTATATAAATAAATAACAGTGTATAACTCACACTGAGATTCCGTGCTACCTAAACGATGCCGAAACTTTGTCACACGTGGTGTTAGTGAGGTATGTGTGGGTGGATGCCCATTATTGGGAAGAGATTCTGATCTGCTTACGTACTCGTAAATTCATTGCAACAGCTCTCATGAATGTTGTTACGTTAGCATTAACGTTTTTTCATGTTGAATTCTGCTGGATGCTCCTGCATAGTAAATGCGCACAGCGCTTGTATTCCTTATGACCATTAGAAATTGTCACATAGCGTAGAAATTCCTTGCAGTAAAATTCGTCCCTCACTACCCAATCATTGATAGTGATATATTCTTTTACTTGTCATAAAGAACTATGGGAAATTGTAAGTTATTTCTCACGACTGAGGAGGAACCCGAACAGGGGTTCAGTAAGAGTAAGCCGGGTCGGTTTTCTTATCTCTTGAGCAAAATGATCCACCACTTGTCCCGCACAGACTCGGTCCTTCGTATCTTCTCGTATCTCTTCGCATCTCCTAGTCTACAACTTCAACCAAGCAACGCCCCTTACTGGCCTTCTTGGAAGTTTTTCCTGGCATGCTCAAGATCTCTCGCTCCGCGGTCGAAGCCATCCACTAAATATACCCACACGAACTCAATCAACCACACAATCACGCCCCACGAAGAACTCTATTCAGTCGGGATCAGACCCAAATCTTCGACTGCAAATATATGAGTTATGTAATACGTTTAGACCCCTGTGTTTTTCTATCCATTCGGACCAAACGAACAACCGCTCTGAACCCCACTTAAAATATTAATGCTGGTACTAATATGAAAATATATGATATCTAAAGTAATTTTTCAATTATATGCGTATATATATTTTTTTCCGCTGCCGTACCTTTTTTGCACGAGAGTCATGGCACACAAATCGTTCATAAAAGAAATCGTTTCCGTGGAAATGAAAATGTATTACCATTCGTTATAAATATATAAGATACCCCTCCCCCTTCTCTCATCTTTCTCCTGAAGCAACGGGAGTGTGATTCTCCCCACACTCATGTTGATGGAATTTTTTAACAAGCCTCATTATTTTTATCCAATTTACCTAAAGACCCCAAATTATTTGAAAGTGAAGTAAATAGCCTTAGGGTAAAAGTACTATTTAAAGGTAATTCGAATGAGCTGTTGTAAACTTGTAAACCTCTCTGTTGATCGGATGTCAAATTGTGAAAGAAAACGATTTGTGGTTTTGTGTCGTGGTTCAATAAATTATGTGGGTTACGCAAGAGTACTTCTCCCTCTAACCCTTGTGTTCTATTAATCTTTCAATTAATCGTACTGCACTTCATTAGTATCTGTATTTTTTGGCTTTATAGTAGTACGTATAATGTAGGTATGTTCATCATACTATTTCTGTATGATTTATGTGAAGTACTCAATGTTATTTTGTTTCGAACTGAAATCAAATTTAGTTTTCATTGATTTATTGCTTAATTAATTAAAAATTGTAAGTTACTGTGAATAACCAACTATAAGAAAGGTTTAACCTATCAGCAGAGGTGGGCAGCGCTACTTTGAAATGTAGCGGCCGNGCGGCCGCTACATTTCAAAGTAGCGCTGCCCAGCTCTGCCTATCAGTAACCGGTATGCTTAGGCACTTGGCTTATTCCGGCTGTCTATTAGGCCATAAGAAAGTGATGTAGGTATTCAAAAAGTATTCGGCAGTTAATAAGGAATGTGTCTATTAGTATTGTCTTTGTCCAGTTCAGGGTTGAAAAAAATCCCAACGCTTTTTAGAAAACTCACAAGTAGTTTCTTAATTCTTAGGGAAGAAGGGCTTCTGTGGGTTTTCCGGAATAAAAGTTATGTATAGAGGTTTCTATGTTTTCTCAATGTTTTGAGACTAAGGGACAATAGATGGGCCATAGCTGCCTTCATAAGCTACAGAGTTAATATTTACTTTACAACAGCTACCTATGCAAAATGTACCATTTCTTGTCCAGCATTCATTTTGATGTCATTAGGTAATAGATAGTATTTTTTTTAGATGTGGAAACCTATTTCTAAGAAGTTTTTGATAAGATCAAAGGATAAAAAATTACCTTATAATGTACAACCTTTCTCCAATCCCTGTGCTTCCTCCCACTAATGTTTGGGTTGCATCAAGTTATTTTAGAATTACATGAGGATTAAGTTAAGCCTTTAGGTTATGTTAGAGTTTTGTTATGTTAGAAATGGTTAGGAAAAGTTTGTTTTGTTCATCTGACACCATAGGGCATGATAAAAAAGTTTGAAAATGTAGTCAAAATTTCCGTAGACTTAGTAAAATTTTTGAAATATTAGTATAAGAAATGTTTAAATATCTTCTGATATAGCTTTTTTTGTTAAATTTTTGAAATATCAGTGTAGGAACTGGTTAAATATCTTTCAATATAGCTTTTTCTATGCATTGAAATTTTTCATAAATAAATTTCTGTCCCTTAAAAAAAATATGTCCTATCAAATGTCACTAAAATCGAGGCTATACAATGAACAGGATGCTTTGTGCAGTATGTTGCAATAAAGTAAATATTTACTAACAACATGTTGTATCTTTCATCATCGATTTGAAATTTCAATTGTAGGTAATGTGGTCAGATCAATATTTATTTCAATCAATCATCCTGTTTTATTTGTTGTATAGCTTTTATTTTAGCATCATGAGTTTATATTGCATAACAGGTCATCCGCTCTTGTGCTTCCTCCCAGTTATGTTAGGATTTCATTTGGGTTAGGTTAGATAATGATGGTCAGGATAGGTTGGGTTTGATAATTTGGCATAATGGAAATTTGTAAATCTTGCAGAAAAATTGCTCAAGTTTATGTGAACTCTGTATGTAAAATTGTAAATGTTTTAAAAATCTTTCTAGATATTTTTCTACGCTCTGATACTTTTTGATAATTGGTATTCATAACTCAACAAAAATTTCAATAATAATAACCTAAATGCTATACAATGAATAGATCATCTTGTCTGCAATACTGACTTAAAGTAAATCTTAACCAATAATGTTGTTTGTAGGAAGTCATGAAAGTAGTTAGCATCTTTAATGAATTTAATTTCTAAACACTCTTATATCCTGCCTACATGTTCTCTGAAGATTTACTCACTCCAGAAACTACGTATGATACCTCAAAAATTGTAAACATTAATTAGTTTCACGCAGGTTGAAGTTTCCCAGAGCACTAGCCAGAAGCTCTCTTATGACTTTTGCTAGTTATTGCCTGACCTTCACTGATGTCCACCTAGCTCATGCTCCACTGAGCACATTTGTTCTATGGTCTGGTGTCAGAAACTGGCTAATGCAGGAAAAGTACAAAAGCTTATTAACACTTTGACTGCAATTCTTCGCACAGGAAATATTTCATGTCAACAACAATTTCTGCTATGAGTTTAAAATTGAAGGATTTTACTGTCACAAATTTGGTTATCTTAATCATTTTTCTCTTAATCCCAACTAGCTAATTTGAGCAATGAACATAAATTTTATGATAACTTGAAAATTTGTATTCATATACATTAGCACTTTCATTATGTTAGGTTATGTTATATGATTGCGTGTACCATGTATGGCACACGTTGCAGTCAAAGTGTTGAAATTTAGAGGCACTTAAGACTATTTTATTATTTTTGAAGTTAAGCTCAAGCCAAGGGGCTCACATTTTTGTGCAGAAAGGGTAAAAGGGTGAAAGTAAAGAAGGTTGGCTGCTTGTTGATGACAAAAAGGCTTGAAACTAACTGTTGATAGCAATATCTAGGGATTTATGGGCTCATTTTTTGAAAATCCTAGTATGAACAAAGCATATGTTATGCTTAAATTACATCTTGCCTGAGATTTCAAAATATATCTTTTAAATTGAAGCCATTGAGCATTTATTTCTGTGATGAGTTCTTTTCTCTTATTATAAATCTGAAAGTTGAAACACTGATTAAAAATTAATTGCTGTATTCTAATGGATCCTTAAAATAATTGTGAACACCATTTGCAAAATGTCATCAGTTTTCATTAAGCCGTAAACCTTTAACAGCATGATTCAATTATGCTCTTCATGCAAGAGTTACACTATTGGTCATCTTCAGCTTGATTGTTTCCAGAAAGCAATATAGTACTATAATGGGTTAGAGATTCAAGTACATATTTTCTATTTATGCTGTGATACTTAATTTATATAACATTCATTTACTTGAAACACATTTCTTTCTGTATGTTTTGACTGTAATTTTTATTGCTAGCTCTGGTCCTAATGATTAACAATGGATTTGTTGTCATTTTTGGTAAAGTTTTATACCAATTTTTGTGATCTTCTTTCTTCCTGTTTAGAAGCTACCATGATATTCAGACTTAATGTACTTCAATTACTTGATGCATGATGCACATAATTTATGGTTCTATTTGCTTGTCTTTTATTTTATTTTTTCTGAAACTTTGGTGGTATAAACTATCAAATGAAATAAAATGTTGCCTTGCAGGACTGAAAAGATCACATTTTTTTTAATCCACTGATAACACCCATGAGCTGCACTTTAAACTTGAGAAGTTTCATAAGTTGTGTGATTTAAAACTATAGATAGTTGACTGTAAATTTGATATTTTACTGGCTCATAGTCTGAATGAATTTTTTTATCATAACAGTCTGAATGTACCTATTGCACACTTTTTATTCAAAATGTTTTCTTGTATTGAGTATCAAAGTTTTTGTTCTTAGTAGCTTCTAGTACATTCTCTGAATGAGATATAACTAGTCCTTTACCTAATTTTAAAATGAGAGTTTAATTTCAGATATAGATGCACTAGGTAGATGCTGTAGTTTTATCTAGCACTAATTAAATAAATTTTCAGTTGATTTTTTAGGAAGTTCATTTTTATTGTCTGAAAATGCTTGAAAGAAATCCTGGATGTGACCTGGGTAAGTGGTAGCATATGTGTGTTTATCATTATTCCCTAACTTTCATTGATCACTAGCTTATATAGTTCAAATTTATTAATGTTTTTTTTATAAATGAAACTTTTTTTTTCTTAAGTGAAATTTTGTATTTTTACAGGCTATGTAATTATCTGTAAATGAAAATAACCAAACCAGACTTTCTGGCAGAAAATTGAGCAAAATTTTATATTTTTATTTTTTGATTGTTGTCTGATGTGTAATTGGTTCAATAATGAAGGCTTTTAAATTATTGAGGACCTGTGTAGCAATGGAGCTATTTTTTAGTATAATTGGTGGCTTATGGGCTCCATGGTGTAGTGGTAGCGTGATGGCCTTGTAACCGAGAGGACCTCGGTTCGAACCTTGGCTCAGGAAAACATTTTCACGTTACCAGGGAGTCTTTCCCTTAGAAAAGGAAGTTCAAACCACACATCTCTCACCACACTAGTACTTGTAAGGCATTGAAAACCCAACAGTAAAATGTGTTGGAATTAATAAAGGTTCTTATTCAGTGGGACTTCAAGTTTGAGCTTAATTTGCTCATATATGCTTTTCAAATTAAAAAGGAATTTTTATTGTTGAAAACAAATGTAAAAACTATTAATCCATTCCTGGCCTGTAAAATCCTCATATGTTTCAATTTAAAAAGAAAAATGTATGGTTTTATAGTATGTCAAAACCTAGGAATGAAAGTAAGTAAAAAAGTATTTTAACTTGCTGCTTGATCCTTATATTGATTTCTTTTTGGATGGCAAGTTCCCCTCTACATTTGAAGTCTTTCATTTGATTTACCAAACACTTCTTGAGCCATGATATTGTCCTTTATGATCTTTTAATGCATCAAAAATATGCAGATTATTAGCATTTTGTTGAACATATCTGTAGTATAGGCAATTTTAATCATATTTTGGCCAATACCAATGCCATAAAAAACACTGATACTTGGACTATCAATACTGATATTATTGGTACACCTATTAAATATGTACAGTATAATGCATCTACTTGCCTGGGTGCCTACTCTGAGTGTACACTGCATACTTAACCAATGACACTTAAGAATCCTGTCTTGATTGTTCTCAATGAGCCTTGCATTTTAATCAAGGGAACTAAGTTCATACTACCTTTCCACTAAACTAGTAGGCCACTAACTATGCTGCGTGCATGAGGTACTTTGACTCGTAAATGAGGTCACCTTATACCACTTACAACTTGCAGATGTGGCATGGGTGGAGAACACCTACATCAACTTGCCAAGTGTCCAGCGCAGAGCTGCCACTCTGGCTGCAAGCCGAACAGTCAAGAAGGAGTGGCAGGCTGCATGGCTGCTCAGAGCCATGACGTGCGTTGACCTCACCACTCTTGGAGGTTTGTGAATGACTGTCATTTAGCCCTTTACTGTGGGAATTATTGCCACACATCACTTCATGAATAGATGCAATAAAAGTGGTGTGAGGGCTGAAAATACAGGTATCTAACTGCTCTGAATGTACTTGTTTCAACTCAGGTAAGAATCAGATTTGCAATAAGAAGGCAGCATGAAATATACTTATTCAGTATTATCCTTTTATGGGAAACTTCAGTATAGTACCAGCACGAGGAGAAGAAATAAAGACAGCAAACAAACAGGCAAGTATAAAATATACTGATAGCCAAAATAATGGGAACAAAATTAACAAAAATAAGCACAGGAACTACTAGTATGCATTAAACTCAATATATATTTGACTGAAAACCTGAAGAAGAACATAAAAAACGAATGTTGGCTCAATTTAACTGAACCTTCAATGAATAAAAGTAAAGTAAGCAATGACAAACCCTTATTGAAATGACAATTATTGAACAGAAGAAAAATAATCATGTACTGAACAAAATCTTGAAGTGAGCCAAATCTTGAGTTCCAGGTGCAGAGTGCTATTACTGCAGGAGTAAGAAGAAAGGCTTGCAGTTGAAAGGTACAGAAATGAATTGGCCAGGCAAGGATGAAGACTAGGCAGACAGTTTCATGATAGTTGAGGGACAAAGTGGCAGTGGAGCAGAGGGCCTACTGGTATTCAGGGAGATGTCCAACCAGGATCAGGGTCCAAAGTGTAGCCGGTGTGTTGCTGGTTTTACTGGAGCATTGCGTAGCAGTCTGGCCGGCTCCCTCACTGGTCTGGCTTAGAAGTGGCCAGACTATCAGTCGCTAGAACCCGCAGGGTGTTGCTTTGAAGAGTACAATGAACAAAACATGACACAGTGACCTCTGTTGTAGGAACAAGCCTTAGATCTATTACCTAAATTTATATTGCAATCCCCTTCTGATTATTCACAGGTTATAACGTTTAACACAGATAATAGTGCAAAAAAATATTATGTACATAAATCTAACTCAGGACAAGGGATTGACTCACGCAGTAAGGAGCCTCAATGGAATGGGAAATTTGGTCCTCCTACTGATCATTGGTCTCTGAATATTTATAGCTTTATTGAACTGTACAGCTAACTACAAGCTGTAAGAAAATAAAATAATTAAGTTCAGTTTAAGAGGAGAAACCAGTTAATCTAATAACTGAAATTTATGGGAATCAGCATTCCCCAACATTCTGACTGGTTTGTCTTAGGTTTCTAGGTCTTCTAGCTATGAGTTGGTTCTAGCTATGAGTCGGTTCTAGCTATGAATGCTTACGAAATTGCGTCAGACCAGCTCCAGGTTTGTTCCGCTCGAGTAGCTTTTGCAGGATTTGCAAATGTTAGAGTTAGTGGAGGTTGAGACCAGATCTAGTGGACTTGTCCAATGTATTACGATGTAAGTGGGGAATCAGGTACGTGTTCTTTAGATTGTGTCAGAGTATGACACATGTTTGAGGCAAATGCACTTAGTGTTTTTCAAATAGACTGAAAATTTTAGGATGTATATAAAAAAATTAACATACCAAGTATGCAATCAATTAAAATATATTTACCCTACATCAAAACTAAGCATTGTTATGAAGCCCAGCCAGGACGAAGGTAGGTCAGGGTCAGAGCCACAAAACTGCCGATGGCGTATAATTACGGAGCTTTTTTAGTGCACTTCAGAGAATGTCAATCACAGCAGTTCACTTTTCTCAAGTTTAGTTACATCGAAAATCCGACAGCATCTTGTATAATTTTTTGCTGATGAACGTTTATTTCAAAAGTATTATAATAATGCAAACTAAAATCTATTTCTCACTACCACACGTATGTGGCGTGGAAACAAAGGACTTCATTGCAACAAATCACGAGTCAGAGCTTGTGCGGGCGCAAGCACTGATGAGGTAGGCGCATCTCGGGCAACAGCCGAGTAAAGAAAAGGAAGCCTCCGTTGGCTGATTGCCTATGTAGTCTGACATTGGTTGCCTGTAACGTCCCACCTTTGTAACGTCCCATCAGTAAGTTTTATTGCTAAATACTCGTGTGAACATCCTTCCTCATTCGCAATATGAACAATCATATAGACGTAAAAAGATATTGAAAGTGCCGAATTTAAATAGGGGGACAGATTTTTTGTTAATGCAGTGATTGAGTCATTTTTATGTTTTTGTGTTGCACTTAAATTTTATGATTCACTTTTTTATTCCACATGTCGGGGATAATTGTTAGGTATGGACAGAAATCGAACTAGTTACATTAACCATTTTTACTTAAAAGTAATTCATCACAGATATTGATACAAACTGCAGCGCTGCGCATCTCTGCATTGAGGTCGTGATGCTCTCATACTTGACAGACGATAGCGCGTACGGCGTTGTTGCTTGTCCGTGCAGAGAGCTCTTAATGCTCTGATACACCACAGGCGATGACACGGATGGCAATGTTGCGCATCTGTGGGTCTAGGTTCTGATGCTCTAATTCACCACAGGCGATGACACGGATGGCAATGTTGCCCGTCTGTGCGGGAAGGCAGCCAGGCCGTTGCGGCGCGACATCTGTGACGCCCTGGGCGCCTGGACGAGGGAGCTGACAGTAGCCGCCGTGTGCGTCTACCCCAGCCGTGTTGCCGCTGCGGCTGCCGGCGCCAAGAAGGCAGGCAACCGCTACGGCGTTGCGGCAGGTTGGTTCTGCCTTCTTCCATGGTCTAAATGGGCTGTGGTGATGGCAGTGCTGTATTGAATTGAAATCAGGTCATTGTTTTACTAGTAAATGATGGCGTAATTAATATTTACCACATTAAATAATTGTGTACTTTATACACAGATTATATTGAGACTACCAACAGCCTTACACAGTAAGTGTACTAGATGAATTTAAATAGGAAATTTTTTACAGCTATTAGACTTCATTTGAAAATGCTTTATAAGTTTACTGGCAATCAGGAAAGGATGAAGGATCGCTGATTTCACTAAAATGTTAATGAAATATTGCTGATTTTCTGAAAATGTAATTCTTCTTTTATGTATTCTAAATTAAGTGTTTTCAGTTCATGCCTAATGCTGTTACTTAAAAAGCTGCCTATTTTGCTACTGAATAGAAGTCATTGTTTTCTAACTTAGTTACTTATTTAGTTATTTTACCTATTTAGTACATAAGCTTACAGTTGCATTAGATGGATCTCCTTTTTTTGGAATGATTCAAGTGGGTAGCTGAAGAAGAACCTTATCATTCACTGTAATTATGTACTGTCATGAACCCACGGTGGGAATTAGCCTAACGTCCTTCCTGATTGTCTGCTCCTGCTGCTACTCGCTAGGCGTTCGTCGCTTCAGGACTAATATTCTTCGACAAGGAGACTAGGTAAGATTTCAAGACGCTCAACAAATGCTTCAAGATTTATTGGTCCGTAAGCACAGGCCACTCGTTTTTGTCATAGACTTCTGATGTTACATGTGTACCTGAAGATTTACCACTCCAACTCAATGTTACAATTTCCACGTCATACCATTCCTCTGCACCGCTTTATTTTTTATTTTGTCCAATTTTGTCATTTTAACCATCCTTCTGTCCTATCCATCGTGTCGATAAGACCTCATACTCGTCGCTCCTTTTACATTCTTATTTGTGAAACTTTTAGCGTTTGGTAGCTTCAAATCTTCTTTTTATTTGTCTAGTACATATTTTCCCCACTTCCAGCCAGTAATTGCTGTAATAACTTTCAATTGAATTGGCTACTTGAATTGAGTTAGTAGCTTAAGCATCCTTTTTTAATTTGTCAATTTGTATGCTATTATGTGTCCATATTCCCTTTCGTTCAACAACTAACTGCTGTAGTAACTTTCAATTGAATTGCCACTCAAGGTTTATGAATGAAAAGGAACTCATTTGGCTCGTGTGCACTGCTGTCCGCTCAAAGAAGACGAATACTCCTGAAGCTCTCAGCTGAACGTCTCGCATACCAATTTTCTTACATACTCGTATAGGGTACAAGGGCTATTTCAGGACATTCTTGGTATGTTAAATAAACAATAATATTGAGCACAACTTTGATATATTTAAATCAAATTTGTACAAATATCCATGATGATACTCTTTTATTAAATTATTCTATGAAGTCACCTTTGGCTTCAATGACTGCTTCTGTGCAGGTCCAAAACTGATTACAAGCTGAAAGTAAATGGTCCTTATTAATTTCGCACATCGCCTGAACAATGGAGACCTTCAATGAAGCTGTGGTACTGTGAGGATGTCAATTAGTCTCCCTTTCAACAACGCTCCGCACATAATAGTCCATATGATTTAAATCTGGCGAGTTTGGGGGTCACATGATCGCAAAAATTCTCTGATAGCCAATCTTGGTTTACTGTGGCTTTCTGAAACGTTGCGGAGTCTTGCTGAAAGACGTATGGCCTTCAATTGGGTTCTTTATCTATCCCCGGCTTAACAAGTGGTTTTAGAGCATCAATGTATCCAGCAGCATTAATCCGAAGACCCTGTGGAAAACTAAGATTGTGTGACATGACCTCCACTACTCAGAACTCCTAAAATGTCTTTTAAAAGACTGCATTTCTTTTCATTTCTAGGATTAACAACTTAATTTAAATGGGTTATCTTAAAAAAGTATAATAAAATATTCAAGTGTAAAATGAACTGAAACGATATGTCCTCAAGCAGCCCTCGCACCCTGTGTACCTCTGGAAGAACCATGGCCACGTCAAGTAATTTTATCTTAGCCCAACCTACGCTAGGTATACACAACTTTATTTCCTATTCTAAGACATACCACTTTTTATAACAAAATTCTTCATTGCTTGCAAGAACTCTCAAATTCCGTACAAATTCAATACCTTCCTCATGAACCTCTAGTGACTATATCGTACTTGTCAGAAGGTACGAAGGCCTGAACACTTCTCTTCATTTTTTAACTCGTTTTGTCTTCATGCTCTTGTTTTAACGTAGCACCTACCATATGTCCTCCCTACTCAGTCTCAGCACGTTGATCGTCATCGTGCTGTTATAATTCTGTTGATGAGCTTATCCCAATCATTCGTTTTCAATCATTCGTTTTAAAGATATGCATTGAATGACTGTATTTATGCTCCTACGTTTCCCTATGCGGAAGAGTTCGTACAATTGGTTGTACCACATGTCTGATAGTATGATATTCAACGTGGTTCACCAGTCTCGTTTATCACTCTAACGTCGCCTCGCCTTTCATAAACACTACTGGGCAGCAACTAGGCTTTGTCTCTATCTTGGTTTAATGTTCCAATGCCATTTTCATCTCATCATGTAATGTCTTTCGGAACTCGCCAGTAGAGGTAGCCTGGCACCACCACCACGACTGCCTGTGTCTCATTCTACACTATCTAAGATTACGCTACGCAATCATTTCTTGTCATATATTTGCTTCTTTTCCCATCAGCTTCACACCACAAAGGATTTTGATATTCTCCTTTTCTAAGTTTATCCTCTTCGGTTTCTTCCAGAAAGGTGTTGTCAACTTCAGAATTTCCTTACAAACTCATCTGCTAGTTCCATTTCATTCGCGTTTTCCCATGTTCGTTTATTCGTCCGTCTCTAGAGTCTTGAATAGTAGAAATCGTATAAAAATCATGTTTCAAGAAATTGTTATTGTACTAACACACGTTTCGTCAATTGGCTAGGAGAATATCCCATTCAAATGATTAAAAAAAATTCTGAACTTGTACCAATAATTGAGATTTTTTGTATCACAGTTGCCACCGGCTTTCCATCTGGACAGTACCCCCTGTCCACGAGGCTGGAGGAAATCAAGCTGGCAGTCGAGAGTGGCGCTACTGAAATCGATGTGGTCATCAACAGGACTCTCGCCTTGCTCAGCAAATGGCAAGGTCAGCAAGCTTGTAAGAGCAATGAAGTACAACTCGGTTTCACTGCTTTCTTTGATAAACTGCCTCTAGAGCAATTTTTGTCCGATTGTATTATTTCCTTGCTGATCATATTGTTATTTCTTGCCGTCGCCACAAGAATCGGTTTAAGTTCCCGAGGGACACTGTTGAGTTACCTCAGCCTTAGATGCCTCTTCGGGGCTTCTGTCATTCGTGCCCACTTTACTGCTTTCAATTTTTACATCTTCTTCGCTATCTTTCCTTAGTTATTTCTTCTTCTGCGTTCTTGACTTGCCGTTTCTTTGCACAGGGAATCTTGTGTGGGAACACACCTTGTGCATAGATTCCCTATTTTCTGTAGTCCATACTAAATGGTTTTTTCTTTTCGTTCTCTTCAGATCACATTTCATGTGGATAGGGAGCTTTAAACCATCACTTTAAATAACCAGAGACTCCGACTCCTAGGAATCCAAATATTCCCACTCCTTACTATTCACTTGACAATATTTATGTACTTTTTTAATATTGGTTTATAGCCTATAATTTAGACCTACATATCTCTTCATCTGATACATCATTAACATTTCATATGAGAACTGTTACATATGTGAGATAGGACGACTTGTTCGAAATCTAATTTTAAAAATGAAAAGAAGTGCCAATATGATCAAAACTTTAGAACCACTTGAACACAGACGTTTCTGGTTTTAAGAAATCCAGCTTTAATGTTTGAAAAAAGAACAGTTTTTAATGAAATTCTACCTAAAAAATTAAATAAAAGTACTGTAAAACATACAGAATAAAACTACAAATACCATGATCTCTTTTAGCTTCTAACCTTAGAGAATGATTTCATTGTGCAGTGACTAATTTCAGAGGAGGTCCACATTAATCGATTTCGGGACGGAATTTCAAAGTGGACAATAATTCTAAAATACGGAAGTCAAATATTGCACGGTCTGAATTTAACATTGTAAAATTTGTACTTTTCAATGGATAGTTTTTGTCAAAACAATGTTCTCCAATAGATGAGGTTAACAATTTTGCGAGGTCTGTTTTTGTTTGGAAGGAGACTCCCTTATGTTGAGTGCATCGTACAAATAATTGGAGAGCAGTGCTCCTAATGCAAGATTGCTCGCAGCAATCACACTTATGATCCCCCCAGGGGCCATGTGATAGGTAATAGGGTTAGGGTATTCAAGTTCGTCTATCCTATGCTATTGGGACTGGCGATCTCAGGGGAGCCCCCTTAGGTTACCTCAGCTATAGATGACCCTTCGGGACTCGTATCTTTGGTGCCCAGTTTACATTTTCAATTTTCACACCTTCACTATCTCTTCTTTGTCTTTTTTTTCCTCTTCCTTCTCAACTTGCCGTTTCTGTGCGCAGAGAAAGCAGCTGCGCATTGATGCCACGTATTTTACAGTCCATTCTAGATGGTTCCTTCTTCTCTTTGCTCTTTTTGTATCGCATTTCATGCAAATACGGAGCTTTAGAATAACTAATGTAATCATAATAATTATACTCAAATTTAAACGCGATAAAATATTTTTAAAAAATATTAAATTCGTTGTCCGTAAATACTTCCCTCAAATGTATACATATTATTTTCTAATGATATTTACATAGGTGGCAAAAATTAAATAGCATTTTGGAAAATAATTTAATTCTACTCCTAGCATTCTTACAAGTCTGACTCCTACTCTTTCCAAAACCCGAGAATTTGCAACCCTGTATATAAGTAAATAAATAAATAAATAAATAAAGAGTTGGTTTAAGATGTGCAGTGATGATTCCTGTATTATATGGGATGGGCAATCGGTATGGTTCACATTTAAAAAATTATTGCCATGAAACTACAAATAGTATAAAGATCAAATGGATTTAAATTGAAAAAGGAAGTTCTTAAATTTAATATTGACTTAAATATGGTACGCAATATCTTTTAGATGACTCTCATTGTTGGTCAAACAGCAGTGTGCTTTTTTTTTAACGGTGCTGTACATTATTATACCTAATGTTTCATTTTCAAGCTGTTTATTTCCTGAGGGATATTTCGTTTTAAGTCCTGGATGGTATCAGGCATTTTAATGTGAGACTTTTTCTTTCTAGTATCCCGAGAGAAATAAATCAAAAGGACTTAGATCTGGAGATCGAGGAGGCCACGATACATCCTCAAAACTAGAAATTGGTTTTTAAATAAATAATTAAATTATTTAGTTCAATAATTATTAATTTTAATTAATTAATTAACTAAAATTAATAATTTAAAGCTAAAACAATAGAAATATCTCTGCATTATAACAAAAATACTATTATTTTTTAAATGCAGTTCAACTATTCTTGCTCGCTCCTCTTTCATTAACATTTTGAGGTTTATAATTTTACGACTTTTAACCGCAATATGTAATGATTTTAGGTAGCACTGATACGTTGAAAAGAGCTCTAGAATCTTCTTTCATTTTAACTGAAACTGTTCTTTTTAGTATTTGTAGTTTTATGGCAATAAATTTTTAAATGGGGTCCCTTACTAATTGCCCACACTGTAGAAGGCAGGAAGAAGTGTTAATGGATGTGAAAAACTAATGTTTTTTTAACGCTGGCGCATATGTTATCATTTCATGACGAATTATGATGGTGGAGTTCACAATTACGAAATAAGATAGAAAAGATCTATAAAATTTCCTACAAAGCCAACCTGAGAGGTATCAACATTTGTATTTATTTCAGCCAGACGACTGAAACAAGATGCAAGGCAACTGAGGTGATCTGAAGTTAACACTGGTCTTTTTGTGTAGATGTACTAGGATTCTGAGATCTATTATGTAACAGAAATGTGTATTTTACCGCCACAATTTGCCGAGTAATTTACGTTATGTATTTCGAAGCTTTTCAGATAACATTCACTGATTTTTTTGCGCACTCAGGCTAGTCACTTGGCAAGTAACACGATAGATCTCAGAATCCTGGTACATATGCACAAAAAGACCTGCACTAAATTCAGGTCTCCTCTCAGTCCAGTCACATCTTGCTGAAGTGTTCCTACCATTTCCAGTTATGGTCGTAAGCTTGTAGCTGCTGTAACCTAGGGAGGCATATTATATGTACATCAGTGTGCATTACCTGCCGTGTCACAGTCGCACACTCTCTTGATTTGATGAGACCATCTCGTATTTCTAAGACACACACAGAAGAATATTGCGCATCGCAACGCTCAATGATCTATTTCACACTCACTGTGTAGAATTTTAGCTACGAGTTACTCATTTATCTAAATTGAGTGTACGATAGACTTCACAACTCTATTTCATAACCAATGCATACAGTGGGTCAAATAAGTATTCGTAACGTTCGAGAAA
>VOMN01108476.1:0-37916 GCA_014899125.1 Orchestia grillus | reverse complement strand
GCACGCACGCCCTGATGATTCGCACGCACGCCTTGATGATTCGCACGCACGCTTTGATGATTCGCACGCACGCCCTGATGATTACACGCCTAAAATCTGATAAAATGATGATTACCCTGATGACTCACTTACCTAAAATTTACTCGAGAGACGCTCTCCGTGCGCACACAGTTGCACGCACAACCTCACCGAAAGATGTGTGAAAAAATTATTTTCCACAATGTACCGGTTGTAAAGGGCTGGGTTTTGCAATCAAGAGCGCACACAATATTCGATGCTAAAAATTCAGAACTTAAGAATAAACTTTTCTTGAAATGAGCAATGATATTAAATTGAGACTCGAGGCTCGTACGACGACAAACCAGTACCTGACTCCGTTGGAATGTTGTTACAACTAATTCCAAACATAAAATCAATGTTGAGTATTAATTCTCACTGAGGTAAAATTTCGTGCGAAAAGTATGCTTACTCATTTTTGATGTACTCGTGAGTCATGCGAAATACTTTACAATAATTAGTTAATGATTTATAAACTATGAAACAAATATTTTGGTACTGATTTTTGAAAATAAGAACTATGAATCTTTATGACGGTGATGAGAGTCATAATCGAGTTCTGAAGCTCACTTGAAATTGGCCACACATTGAGTCATACTTCAGTCTCACACTTAGCTCAAAACTGGCCCCTCAACTCACGAGAACAGTGACGCGAGTCATACTGGAGTACAACGGTTCATTTTTCGGAGACGCAAAGACGACGAAGGTCATCTCTCTGCGGCGCTCAGCATCAACCAGCGTAGAAAGGTAGAGCGTTCCCTCAGGAGATACTGTGAATGGAGGAGTCTCATTTTCTATTCCCCAGTAAACTGAGTACGTTATCTCTCCATGTGAATGCATCGCAGGCGTGCTTACGCTTGCTGGCCAACGGACTCCAAAGGATCCCACACTCGTGCCTGAAATATATGGAATCACAAAATTTGAATGCAAGAGGAGGTAATCAACGCAATGAACGCATTTGGCGGAGCTGAAGACATGATCGTTTCTAAGACTGCGAACGACAGCTCCGCAAAGTTATGGAAGAGCAGGAACGAAAAGAGGGCAATGGAGAAGTAACACACACAATACACGTGAAATTTTCCACTCAAAAGTAAGTTTCTGGAATAAATAGAAGGTAGAATCTCGTACAACGAACATCACTTAACTAGATTTGAACAGTAGCTTTCCACTATTGTGTAGCTGCCTTTATTAGCTTTCAATAAAAAACTTGGGAAACCACTGGACGTGCAAATTGAACGTATAAATGAAGAGCTACTGAATAAAGATGTATAATTATGTGAACTCAAAAAAGTACAGATAAAGAAAATTGGTTTCTTCCAAGGCCTCGTGTAAATTACTTTACATTTATTTCTTTCGCACTGAAGGCAGTAACATTAAAATTAGGTAGAAATAAAATAATCACATCATTAAGTCATAACTTAACGTAATCAAGGAACAAGACCAAATTGAGAAGAATTAATGAGTCGGTTATTGAATATTTCATGCATTGTACACATGGTCAGATTCCAAGAAAATAATTATTAATAACATTGAAAATGTGCATCTATACGATGAATAGTATAACAAATAAAATTTCCATTACTAGTATGTGTATGACCACCACTTTGGGTAACGTTAAAGTTACGTTTGGATCTTCGTACAAACTACGAACTCCATAATTCAAAAGTGGTTATAGAAATTCTATCAAAGTATTGAAATATTCTTTAGAAGAAGGTCCACCCCACTGATGAATATTATTTAGCGTGATTCGCTGCTCGATTATTTCTCCAGGTCTCCAGCACGGCCATGGCAGGTGAAAAAATGTCTAGATTGGGCAGCCACTTTAGTGCACAAGTACGGCACCGTTGAATGAATACGCTCAAATGAGAATTATTTTAAATTAATTTTTAATTTTATTAGTTAATTGATAACTTCCTAGACACATGGAATGCGATCTCATGAGAGCAAAAAAAGGACCATTTAGTTTGGACTTCAGAAAATGTGGAATCTATGCACAGGTGTGTTCTCAAACAGGATTCCCGCCAAATAAAAATAGCAAGTTAAGAAAGAAGAAGAAAAGATGAAGAATGATCAGCGAAGAAGGCATGGAAATAGAAAGAATCAAAGTGGGTTCGAAAGATAAAAGTCCCGAAAGCCAAGCCATAGTTGAGACAACCTAACTTTGCCCATAGCTTGTCCCCATAGCATGGGATAGGGTAAATAACCTAACCGGACTGCTTATGGCTTATCCTATGCCACTTGAGGGGTCAGATGAGGACGATTCACAGCAATGCTGTACTTGAAAGGATTGTGCATGGCTTCCAAAAAAATATTTGGTACGAAGTTGACTCGTACAGTTCCTGAGCCTCCCCTTTAAATTTTCCAGAAATGTGTTATGTTGTTTTTTTAGATTACGAGATTCACTTATTGTTTTTATACAGCTGAATAAGCATATCAATGACTCGTAAACGAGTATTTATGAATTCTGGGTTATAAAGGTAACCTTAATGGAAATGCAAAACAATATGCCATAACTGGCTAAATAAAGGAACTTACAACAACAGTTGCTATTATGTTTTGACTTTTGAAAGTTCTTCAAAATTGCTATTCAATGAGAAAATTTGACAGAGAGGAAATATATTGTCAATAACATTCAATGGTTACAGCATGAAAAGTGATGTGCCATGCATTCTTGTTTAATACATTACTTTAACAAATGTTGGTAACGGTACCGAATGCCATTCAATGTAGTGCTTCTGGGTACAATTTCATGTAAATAAAAAGCCTAAAAAAGATGACAGAAAGTTCATTTCAATCCTGTAACAAACTGCAAATTTTTCAGGACGGCCAAAGAATGCAACTTTTTAAATGCGAAAACAAGTCTACGGAAAGAGCTCCCAGTATTTAAGTATCTCAGTGCGGTACACACGCTATTTTGTTAAGTAAAAATGGAAATTGCAGCTTCATATCACTGCAGTTGTAAAGTTTCGATTGATATCAGAGATGAGTGAGTAAAAATTTCAATTTTTATGACATCGCTGGTTATTGTACCTTATTTTTATATACGGGTCCGGTTTTTTCAGTATACTATCGGTCATTACTGCTTATGCTGTCTAAGCCTCCAAACATTGACATTTTGAAAGATACCGATCAAATTCAAGCAAAAATAGCCAATTGAGAAATTATTTTTGTTTTTTTATTAACACGTTAGTTATTACTCAGCTGGTTTATTAAGATTCTAAGGAACAATAGAACTTGCAATTTCAAAAGTTTTAAGTCGTCGTTCATAACTCTATTGAAAAATGGTGCAGGTCAACTTCATTTCAATTTTTCAAACTCTGAACGAATAAATTACCAAATTCATTTCAAATAAATTGTGCAACACAGGAGCACAAAAATCAGATCAAGTAGTACTCGAAACTTATTATGCATTCATGACATCTAAAAATATTCCCTCACTTTAAAATTAATTGGAAACTTGTTTTCTCTGAATAGCTTAAAAACGGGAAAATGGAAGAACTCCATTGTCCGAAAGATATGGGCAATTCGATATAAACAGAGGTAAGATCATTTCTCATTGACTTCGTTCACATTTTTTCAGCACCGGAAACTGAGAACTTGTGAGGCTTGCGAACAATGATTACTAAACAATAAATGAAACCATGAATCTAAATTTGAGTGATAAATTGGTACTTTGAAGATGAAAACAATCTTCGCTTGGGAAATAAACGAGTATAGAGACGACAACACGTTCTGAGCGCGATACAATGGCACACAAGCGCTCCATGCTGTTTTCCAATTGGTCCTTAATCCCTTTTAAAGACGGCAGTAACTGGGACCCTGAATTGTCCACCGAAGTAATCTATTTAAAATGAAACGATATTTTTACCTGGTTTATCGTCTTCCTTTATTGAGAAGGTGTACTGAGAGACTAAGAAACGAGGGGCCGGAGGAACATCGCTCACTTTGCTGATCACCACCGAAACTAAAGACTTCCTCGGGGGTTTGCTAGAGGAGCTTTCATCAGTGGCCTCCACCATAAACTCCAGCTTTGATGGACCTGCAAACAATGAATGTCATGCATGCTAAAAGAGTTCCGTTAAAAGCAATCGTGTCGATTCCCTTCCATTCCCATGAAACCTAATATCATTCATGGACGAATTGCAGCGGTAAAATATATTTATTCTTAAATTGGGAACCACATCCTACTACAACTAAAATTATCAATGTTATAACACAAAGCGAAGTTTTGTGCAAGGCAGCGATTATGTATTACCTTAAAGGGGCCCAAATCAATGGAAACAATACACTACCAATAGAACTCCACATTACCCCAGCACAAAGAATTCATTCGCTCCCTCGCAATAAAGACACCAGCGCATCTCGGCTCGATCAAGAGATTCATAGCCCTCTAGGTTGGCAGAATAATTCTGTGCACATCTGACCGTCAAAGAAGAGAAATGGTAACTCACCGGCGGGGCGTAGATCACGGAGAAGCCGCAGCTCTCCCGATAATTTTCCGACCGATATGGCGGCTTGCACGAACTCGGGAGCAGAGCTGTGCAAGCCATAAAGCACAGTTCCATTCTCGCCAGCATCGGGGTCAGTGGCGCAAACCTTGCAAGGAAGAAATGTTCACTCAACTTAATGCTGTAATAAAACTTGATTGAAATCCAACGCGTTGGAAAAAGCACGGCCTCTGAAATTAATTTTTCCACAATCCCTAGCAGCGGTGCATTGCATTAAAAGAGTCTCGTACCTGGAAAGAAGCTTGAGTTGAATATTACTCGTAATAACAACTTTTCGTTGGTTGTCCTGGTTTGATGGTTGGTATGAAGGTCAAAAACAATGTAGTGTGTCCAGTAGTAATTAGTAACAACAGAAATGCTCAACACTACAGATCTGTCCCCAAAAGGTAAAGTTTTTTTTAACTTCGAAGAGGAAGCAATGTTTATTTTATTCTTTTGCTGTAATTAAATAAACACAAATTATATCCATATCAGAAAAACAACGCGTATTGTATTTGAACTAATAAGAAACATTTTTATCTTGCGTGAGGGAATGGATGCTAAGGAGAAACAACAATGAAAAATAAAACTATGGCAGCTGGACCAAGTGCATTGTTTCATCTCATAACAATAGCGGGCATTCAGACTGTGGCGAGCTGTTGGCATTTGTTTACCGGCCGCAGGGGAGCTGAGCTACAGCTGAATAATGATGCATCAATGCAGGAAATCGCAATTCTAGAACTCGCCTGCACTGATGAATAAAAGTTACCGAATTAACCAAAAAGTCAGGGAAAAGAGTGAAAGCTACGACAACAGTTATTCTAGTCTCGTGTCACACAGCTCCACGTAATGCTGTTAGGTTTCTTTTCGTATTATGTGAAATGTGCTAGAATAATTAACAAAGCATGGCGTCAGTCCCAGCTGTTGTTGATCAAACTCCACGTCCACTCAAAGGACACATGAACTCAAAAAAGATTCAGGTGAAAACGAACGATCTCAAGTAATACAAAAATAAAAAAGAATACAGATGCGCTTACAAAATCAACACTTCATTCATTACTCGCTGCTTCAAGAATTTTGCTTTCAAAAGCTGCAGTTTTCCTAAAGTTGGGAAAATTGGGAGTCGAGACAAGGAGCGAAGGTAGGCACCCTAGAGCTCAACGTTCTCGCTATCTTTTGGTGCAGCAGCAGCGGCAGCAGCAGCAGTAGCAGCAGCAGCAATGGCAGATTGGTAGGAAGCCTAAGTGGTCTAGACGACTGGTCGGTTGGGTTTGTTTTACAAGGACAGGTCGACAGCACCACCAATAACGGTCTCTTGCAGAGCAAAGTTCTGTGCAACTGCTATTGATTGTCTCAGAGAACTTGTGAAAGGCAATTACTGGAAACAGTTCCAAACAATCACTTTTTGACCATTTCGAGGAACAGCTTGTAAAGAGGCCCATTATTTTTGGACGATATTTAAGTACTGCCAATATCGAACGCGACAGGAGTGATGTCAAATCCTACCTTCTCTGTAGATAGAATTGCAAATTAATCGATTTTATATGCTTAAAATGATCGATAGGCTTGAAGCTTAACCTTGATTCATTACCTGTCGAGTTTAATGTTTCATATCCTGAATCTGGTTCATACGAAGTTTCGTTGCGTTTATATACGCCCCATGTATACGTTGCCAACAGTGAAATCATTCAAAATACAACAAAATTTTGATCTAACTATGCGTATGCCTACAAGATATTAATTTTCAAGTGTCTTCAAGCTTCACGAAGTAGAAAGCAAGAGAAGGCTACTCAAAAATGAAGGTGGAGGAGTATAATAATTGAAAAAATATCATGTGAGTTTCTTAACTTCATGCAGACATGTTCTCGACATGAGAACATGAGATCTATGCGCTACTAGTACCCATGTTTCATGTATGTAAGTCATACGTCAGAGAAGATTGAACTCTTCGCCCGACGAATCAATTGTTCGGTCAACACCCTAGCTATGCAGTTACGTTCCCACACTTGAGCACGAAAATTTTTCGGTCACATTTCCAAGTAATTCAAATTGTAGAAGAAAAATCAATTAGCATTGTTGCGGTGAAAGTGCTTTGAAGAAAAGTTGAAGAAAATATTAACACACTTGAAGCGGATAGACTATACGTGTACGTTAAGGTATCTGTTGAGAACATTTGACTAGGAGGCATGGAGCAATTTCTGGACACACTGTTCAGAGGAATGCCACTGACGCTGCTCTCGCTCCGGTCAGTAACTTCCAATACAAGTTAGAATGGGTTATGTATGACTGATCGAAGGCCGATACGAGCATTTCCCAGGAGTCAGCGAAGTCGCTGAGAGTAACTTTCTACTCCGTAAATTCAACACATTACGAGCAGTCTTACGATACAGACAGCAGAGCTGCTTTTCACTCTACGACGGTAGAGTCGTAGAGTAAATCCTAAGTCAGAGAGTGGATCCACCACCGTCAGAACTTCTTTATTAAGTGTACCTCCACAGGCGTACTTTTAGAATAATGAGCTGGCGGTAATCATTCAAGATAAACTCGGCAGAAGAAAATTTTCGCTCAGCTTCTATAAGCTTTTACTCAGAGATCAGTTCACAAATACGTCACACGACGAGTGTGCACGACGTGTTCTTTACTTTGAAAAAGAATACATGTATGTTATTATGCGAGGACAACATGGAGCACGCTTCCCGAAAAAAGGCATACATGATGCTGAAGAATCTGATTATACTTCAAAAAGTACTGAAGCCATTAGGGTTGAACGGTTTGCTAATCTTATAAGGGGGGTGTCAGTATTACTAAAATACTCGTGTATTATTATAAAAATGCCACATTACTGTGTTTAGACGATACGATTTGAGAAGATGAACTTTTGTAGAGCATTATTCGGACAATATGTGGCACAGCTAAGAAGCATTTGCTGCAAATTTCATTTTTTTAAATTTTTGTGCCCGTGGATATAACAGATGCTAATCATGATTGAGAATACTGGGTGAGGTAAAATGAACTGACACATCTTTTGGTTCATTAAGAGTGTAGAAAGATATTGAAGGGAAATAAATATTCTATATTTTATAACAATATATATCATGGGATTTTGTAGCATTTTGTTTCGGGTTAGAATGGAAAGGATTACAGATCCTTCATTCTGGTTTGCTTTTATTCAACCATCATATATCTCAGGTCATTGAACCACACCTTGCATCAGGACAGATATGACCACTGAACTCTAGTCTATCCATTAATGACTATTGTGCGCAAGATAAAGGCTCTCCGCTTTAATCCGAACATGCAGTGCTCATGAAAATCAAGATATTCAAACAAATGTTGCTCGTTATGAAATACCATTGAAATTAGCTCTATTTTCAAAAATATTTTGTGGACCCTTCAGATTTAGAACGGCGACCGGCATTGTTCTCGAACATGGATTTATCCTCTTTTCTCGGTGAATTCATCCTTAGCTTCCAAACTACTCGACTCTGAAGGTACCTTTCGTATTTTTAGTTCAGGGAAGAAATGTACGCACAAAGCCGAGATCCTTAACAAGTTCCCTACGTATGAATGCTCATATGGGGTGGCCCAAAAGTCATGTTACTAATTTAAACAATGATTACGGAAGTATGCATAAGATAGAAAGTTCTAGTAAATTGTGAGTTAAAGAAGAATACTAGGAGTTTTTATTTAGCGCATTTTTTTATTCTCTTCCATTATTATCCAGACACAAACGAATTCTTCGCTGTGCATTTTTCATCACACTTCTCGAAATACCTGGTGAACTGGTACGAATTTCTTCAATTGTATTCTGCTGCAGTTTTTGGAGAGTATTTTGAATATTTGCAAAAAATATTCATTAAATGTCACCAATGAAAATTTTTTGGCGGAATTATATCCGGCAATTGAGGCGGCCAAGCAATGTCATCGAAGCGTGAAATTTCTCACTGCGGAATGACTTCGGTCTTCCAGCTCGACCTTTGTCAGTTACAGATCCCCAAGTCTGAATTGTGCTACCAAAGCAAGAATGCCGGATTGAGTTGGGCTCTTCTTAAATCTTCTCATGAAACTCCTCCTTACTCCAACTAACGACGCATTGTTTTTGAAAGTAACATTCCTCAGCGGCTGCTCTCTCTTCCACTGCGTATGTGGCCATTTGTAGGGGTTTCCAAGTATGTTATTGTTTGGGTCCGTTAGTCTTGGTGTGGTCGTTCTGTGTCACAAACTCCTAGTATTAGCATTCTTCTTTAAATCTCAGCTTCCTAGAATTTTACAGCTTCTATAGATTTCACCCCATTAACTTGCTTGGTTGAAGTACAATATTACGTTTTTCCTCTGGAACTATTGCGAATGGTTGATTTACTGAAATTTTCAACCTATCCCAAGTTTCCTACATTTGACATTATAGTGGAGGACGACCCTAGGTTTTTGCCAACGTCAGACGGGTGTCCGAGGCAACGTCAAGCGCAACGTGTCAGTTGCGTCTATTCTAATTTGAGAGCCTTCGAGGACGCACTGTCCAGAAAATTGTTTCCAACTTTGTTAGATACCTGATAGAGTCTCGACTCAAGAAACGGTTGAAGTGAACACTTTTGAAATAAATTCTTCAAATTGCAGCATAAAACGTCCAAAGCAAAACTGGCAAGTATCTTGAATGTTACAACAACTAACAGACAACGAGACAGTGAAAGAAAATAGAATCAGTTCAGTAAAAATGGAACACGGGACTTGGATGAACAATTGAAAGAAAACAACTTCTACTTGGAAATGAAGTTGCACCGAGTTTCCCCGCATGGTAAGAAAAACATAAATACCCCTCCATCAAATGAACCGATCTAATAACCAATTTCGTTGAAAGTTTTGACACGAAGATCGTTTACATGCAGCGATCGGTGTGTGACCCAACTCTGAAAACAAAAGAGAAAGATCTCTGCTCATGAGGGTCTTTTAGGGTATCTATTACTATCATCCAGTGAAATCGTACAGAATGTCAGAGTCGGCAAAATGAGTTTGTCCGTCTCTACATTGTGAATTCTGTTCTCAGTATTCTTGAGTTGAAGCTGGCTTCCACACAGTTAGATTATCACCTAAGAATGCCCATTAAGTTTTCATCAGTGGTTCTTCTCATCAAGTCCTCACCCACAAGTGCTAACAGTACACTCTTTTGAGCTTTTAAGAAGCGTTATCACTTAGTTAGCCGGGCCTTGACGGTATTAATTCAAACTTGAGTATGAAGTAACATTTGAATCCCGTTTCGTCTTTTCAATTTTTTAGGGAAATGTTCTATAAATTTAAGAGCACACTACCTGCTCAACAGAAAGAACTTTAGCACTGTAACGCAAATCTATTTGTCACCTCCAAGGGTGAATTTACCTCTCAAGACAACCACAAGGATATATTATTTATTTAAATTTGGGTTCACGATCCGTGAAACTAAAATATTCGAGCACAAATTTCCTCGGAAATGATATATGCATGTGTGAGAAGATGCAAACTTGATTAACCAATTCTAAAAACCCAAGATTGGCAATAGAACATTCAAATAAACAGAGTGAAGCAAAAGATTAGCCAACTTACTGAATTGAAATGATGGCACGTTTCGGTGCACGCAGCAGCTCGCTAATGCACCAATTAATATGCACGGGATGTAACAAACAAAAAGCGATAACCGATCCAATTGAACACAGATACGAGCATAAATATTCATGATGACCTCGACTAGAATAATTCCCTTTACAGCGGGAGAACATCGAGCCGCCCAAATCGAACTCAACGCAATGAAAAGTGCGTATCGATTCATTGTCACCCTCCGCGGAGTGAAGACTTCCCATTAAAATGCAAAGCACGGACGAAAACAAGCAGCTTAGATGTTAACATCACACGATGTTAAAATTCAAACCAAATGGAGATCATCGAAAATGATCGTGTTTTTTCATTAACGAGAGCCTCGCATGCTACGAGCAAAAGTTTCTGAACGTTTCATCTTAAAGTACTCGTCTACTCTACAGAATTAAAAACAAGTTCAGTCATATTCATTGGTTAGATTCAACTGGGTTCCTTTCGATAACACATTAACAAAATAATTCTCCTTTTAATCTCTTTCCATCCAAGTAATTCGCTCTAAACTGGGTAAGATTTCGAGCACGTATGACAGGGACCAGCGTATCAAGCAAGAAACGTCAGTTTCTAAACTTCGTTCATAATGTGTTGAATATTAATGCGAGGAACTGAAATTCAAATTTTCCTTTTACGTCTCAAGCTGGCTCGAAAGACGAGAACAACGGTGTTCTTCTCGTACTACGACCCTCGCAGTTTGAGTTTCAATTACTGGAAAGATTCACACAAGCACTTGAGACAGGGAATGAATGTTTTGTGATGCTTTGAAGCAGTTAGACCAATGCAGAAAAAAAGGTTTATCCGTTCGCGTTATGCCCATCCGGGAACCCCACTTAGTGAATGTGAATTTTTTGTGTAGTGAGCTTTGAATAATCACAAGGGACAAAGCATTGTTAAGCTTCTCTTGCGTTCGCTGAATTTTAGATGAGGGTGAAGTATACCCCGAGTAAAAAATGAATGTCTATCAAGGTCAAGGAGATAAATTACAAGCAATGAAGCACCGCGACTGAAACGAGTCACCTCACGCGTACAAAATCTCAATAAATTGAATATTTTCTGCTTCAATATCCAAATGGTTCGATGACACTTGGCTTATAAATCTCCGAAACCTTGTTAGCTACATTGTTCATGAAGTATCCGGTCTGCAAATATCTGCGTAACCGAGTAATTGAGGGAAAAAAATCCCAAAATTTGCTGTTCGCAATAACGAAAATAAATTGGAAAAACAATTTTGTCGACACGATCGTCACTATAATGATACCATTGATACTCACGACAAGCAGAAGCGTGCCTGCTGAAGCGTTGGCAGTAACGAAAGTTTTGTAGTGAGGCGCATCAAAAGTCGGACTGTTGTCGTTCTCGTCGGTGACGGAAACCTGTACGTAGGTGAAGCCGAGTCTGCTTCCGCCGTCCTCAGCCACGACTGTGAGGCCTAGGGGTCCCGACATCGACTCTCTGTCTAGTCGCTTGCGGGTGTAAATTACTCCTGGAATTTAAGAGGATTCTCGCTCAAAACAATATGAGGCGATGAAGGTAGTCTGTCATTCTGAACAAGCGCTTTAAGAGTTGAAATAACGCTCGTAATTCCAGACATTGCTGGCAATTTGAGCAACGACAGCTGACATGCATTGTTGAGCCGTCTATGAAGAAATTTTTTTTAGCAGAGGTGAGTTTAATTCCGCTTTGGAAAGTTTTCCAACAGTTCAATTATGAAGGGAGAGCTTGTTACGGCATTTTTAATTAAAAAGAAGCTTAAAAACTACCTTAGGATCTTTTTAAAGGAACTTATTTCCCTAGCGACCTTTAAAGCAACTCACAAACTAGATGCAGCTAACCTGTGAACTTGTCGATGTAGAAGTAGTCGTGGTTTTTTTCATTCTGCAATTTATACGTGACGTTTCCATATCTGCCCAAGTCAGGGTCCACAGCCAGGACTGTGATGACGTAGGAGTTTGGAGGCGAGTTCTCAGAGACGGCAGCACTGTAGTCGCTCTTCTTAAAGGCGGGCGAGTGCTTGTTAGCGGGCTGTACGCTGATGACCACACGAGTTCGGTCGCTGAAGACTCCGTCATTGACGGTCACGTTAAGTTGGTGCATTTCACTGCTGCGGACTTGGTCTGCGTTCCAAACTCGAATGACACCTGCACCACAGGTCGATTTCTTCAATTTAAATATTTTTTCATCTTCCTAAAGATACTAAGAAAGTAATTGGTCAACTTTTTTTAATTGACCAACGTCGTAATATTTTCAGGAAGGTGAAAAACCTTTCAAATTGAACTGTAAAATCAATGATCATGTACAATTTTCAAACTTCGATAACTTGTGCGATTAAAAGTAGGGCAAGGAGAGCTGCATCAAGAGAAGCTTATATCAAGATTACCTTTACTACATTTTATAAAATCAGACTTTTTTACCATTGAGGAGTCTAGCGACTCAAACCGTCTGATTTTCAAAACTGTTAGCCTCTCGTAACCTGAAATTTTTCTATTCATATTTCCATCATTTGGTAATCGGAGACAGTAGGCAGGATACGGTATGATTGAGAACTTTAAGGACTTTATGTGTTCGAATTAAGCCTAGGGTTGAATATTGTAAACGCTGGAACGAAACTTAGAAAAAAATTAGAATGCGTACTGTATACGTAGTATAATTTTGCTCATGGAAATGAACGAATAATATCTCACCTTTCGGAGTGTCACATTGAAAAGGAATCTTATTCATGACTCTGCAGATATTGAATAATACTCTTTAGTTTTTAAGCATTAAAATTGTACATACAGTTCTCGCATGATTAAATCCGTTAGGGAAACCCCAGAACTAAGACTGAAAATTCTTTACATATTCACAGTGAGCGCACGGTAATAACTACTTTTTTAGCCCAGAAAACTCATAAATTTTACCTTCAAATGTACCATTCAGAGCTAAGTCGATCGCTCAAAAAGAATGATTTGTCCTACGGGATTCAAGAGACGGAATTAGCTATCATAATTGCACCAATTTCTGTGTCTTTCTGCAAAATTATCTTCATGTACTGCCACTTCAAAATTCTTGAACATCGATGAACGAATAGACGATCAGAATTCGCGCGACAACAAAACCTACACGGTTCCTGCAGGACACGAGCTCCATGATAGCAAACATCGAGCACAATGAGGTACGTGCTATCATTGACCATAATAGCACATACCTCACGACACAACAAAACTGACGAAGAAAGTAAGCCTCACCGGAATCTTGCTCTATTCTGAAGGCGTGCAGGTCATTGCCTCCTACGATGAGATACTTGAGGGCGTAGACCGGAGTTTCGTCTTCGTCTGTGGCTGCGAGGGCGATCACGAACTGTCCTCGACTGGCCTCTTCTGACACCTGACACTCGTGCAGCGCCTCTCGGAACGCAGGCGCGTTGTCGTTCATGTCGGTCACTGCAAACACAGTCCGTGCCACTTAATTAAAAGTAACGGTGTTGCGTGGGTGCTAATGAAATAATTACACGGGTGTGATACAAGCCAAGATATGAAGGAATGTGTGTAGGTATGAACGCTTGATAAAAGGAACATTTTATGAAAGATCTTAGTTCATCCCATGAGATGAACTAAGAAATTTCCAGTAAATTCGAGAGGCATCGTTTGAGTAATAGGAATAGCACGATTACGAATATTGCCCCTGAAAAGCACAATGACTTTAAGATCTCAAACTTTACAAAGTCAGAGGCTACAGAAAAAAAGTTCTTAATTTAAAAAGAAGAAACTTACGGCGAGCCCCGTAAACCAGTCAGAACACACGCGCGCTGAGTCTCGGCTAACAGAAATAGCGAGCGGTAACTTTTATGGAGAACTATCGATCAAGAATTTTTTCAATCATGGGTCTGAAAATTCACCAGATGTATTAGTATAAATAATGTGATGTTGATCACCCTAGCCTGGCGATGAATGGACCGCTGCGCAGCTGAAGACTTCAAATCATGCGCTTCAACGCGCATCAATCGGAATGTCACAGTGTGAACTGGAACTAGGTGATCTATGAAGTTTTTATGCTGAAACAAAACGGTACTAAGAAAGGTTGAAAAGCAATACATTTTTGTATGAATATATTGTTATACATTTGTTTCTTATTTAATGCATTCTGGACTGTGGAGTGAAGCCTGACTTTAAAAAGAGAAGGCCAAAAAGTACCATGGATGGTGACAATTTCTTTGAAAAAACTGGCAGGCTATTGGTTATGTAGATTGCATTCGGCGCCGGAGTTCCAAAAAGTTCCTCTGCAGCTCCATTGGGCGACAAGTTAATTTAACTTTAAGCCATGACGTGAACATATATAATCCGAGGAAGGCTTTGGAACTCGAGACTTTTACGCAGCGTCGACTGAATTACACGATCAAAACAAGCCTGCCCTCAGGGCGATGCGATGGGAACCAGAGCTTCAAACTTTCATTCAGGATATTGTACCAGAGTTTGTCAGTCAAGCGCTGAAGAATAAAGCAATATTGCATGCCGTGTGGGATGATGAAAAACTTACTTGTGGGTGAACTTGGAATTACCGAAAGCCTTCGAACAAATTGAGTGTTAAAACTATTGCTAAACAAGACGCTGATTGAAGAGAATTGCTCTTTGACTCTTCTATACGAAATAACCACACGCAAATAATTTTTTACCCCTCTGGACCCATTAGTTCTATTAGCGAGCTGAGGACAGCCAGAATAAGAAAAACTAGCTAATTTTAACAGAAGTTTAACCTTGTTTCGGTCAGAAAATGTTACTCCCTCACCTGTCACTTCGACAACAGCAGTCGAGGAGAGCTTTGGTGTGCCGGTGTCGGTAGCGGTCACCAGGAACTGGTGTTGTTCTTTCCGTTCACGGTCAAGAATGGAGTTGAGAGTTATAAGGCCTGTGTTGCTATTGATAAAGAAAGCTGAGCGGCCTGTATCATTATTGAGCTTCTCGATACTGTAATTGACACCAGCGTTGACGCCCGTGTCCTTGTCTTTTGTGAGGATCTTGAGGACGGAAGTGCCGGGAGACGCGGCTTCCCATATTTTCGGGCTGAAGTGCTGGTGATGAAACTTGGGGTAATTGTCGTTGACGTCTTGCACGAATACATCCACAAATACTTCCACGTAATGAGCCGTGATCATGTCTGTTGCACGTACTGTCAGAGAGTAGTTCTGAGTCTCTTCGTAGTCGAGCTCATCTATGACTCGGACCACACCTGGAATAAGACATCGTGTGTGGAAACGAGTTAGCTTTCTTTTGGAGAAACAAGAAACTGAAGTTTATTCACACTAGGAAACATTGCCGATCTCATGTAATAGTCATAGATAAGAACTGTTCTTGTTGATGGACGATCTAAAATGTTGTTACTTTATAATATGAACATCTAATGGTAAAATTTTCCTCTTCAACCCACTACGACCCAACGTCGAGCCTGAGACTAGGAAAATCATGCGTTTCCTCCTGAACTCAGTAGGTGAGGTTTAATTTAGATGGCTTTGCACAATTACATGTTCATTTCATTGTGGAAGAAACATCCTTTGCAGAAAATAAATTAGGCTTTCAGTGGTTAAACCATTTTGTGTTATTTTTCAAGTGATGTGAAATTTGAGTATACACTCTTCGAGGTTCTTAAACTGTTTTTAGTTTTTTAGAAATTCTCATTTACAGTTACAGCTTCGGGTCTGTTTCCGCCAGAAAATTCTACTTCCCTCATTTGATCGTAAACCTGTATATGATGTAAAATTTCTTGTGGTAAATAAATGTTCCATATGTTAAAACAGCCTCATACCACGCTGCTACCTGTTCCATGCCCGACGGTATTGATGGTGTTGTTGAGATCATAAGCAGTTCATGTTTTCCTTCAAACATGACGAACGTCGTTTCGGCCTGAAAAGTATAGTTTTGCCTTCAACGGATCGTGCAACCAGTTCCTAAAACTCAATCCTCGGTTAAGACATTCATCATCAAACGCTAAACGCTTGTTCACATGCTTGCTGTAAGGAGAGAAGTTCTGCATGGAGTGAAGGCACGTAGATCATTTCGATTCAATTCCCTAATAGCCATATTACGACTAACGGGATCTACTTGTATCTTTAGCTCTTTCAGGAGGTATGTACGGGTTGTCTGGGCCCATTCGTCACTTTAGGCAACGTATAGGGCCGAGCGCGGCCCGTGATCTTGCAAGGAGCTCCGACTCATGACAGATTGGAGATTGCCCCCAGTCTCTGCCTCTCGATGCTTCCCAACAATTGCCCCCACATATGAGCTTGGCAACAAAACACGTTCAGCAATTTGCCGACAGGTTAATCCTTCACTATGAAGTTCAACTATTTGCTTTCGAATAGCTTCGAGTATTTTTTGGACTTTCGATATTGTATTTCCTGAGCATTGTTCAACAAAATCTGTAGAGGTAATGATTATGCCGATTGTAGTTTGCTTGCATTACATGTGCTTCTGGAAGTTTCAGAGATATTTATAAAATTTTGAATTAAGACATTCAAATTGTGTAATAAAATAACAATGATCTAACATGATATCGATTTTGGTCAAATACTTTTGTCAATACATTTTTTTTCCTAGTCGATTTTCTCGTCGTGAGAAAATTTCATTTGCTTCTAAAATATTTAAAAAGTATATATTTTGTACGTGACCAACTTTGGAATAAACTATTTTTCTTTCTTTTCTTCCGTTTCAATGCTCTGGTTTACGTAAGTTTTTTGATCTACTTCTACTCCACCCCAAACCAGAGCTAATAGATTTCAAAATACATCAAAAAATAGAGTTGTGCATATACTTACATACAGACACCGTATGTTCTCGTAACTACTTGGCTTAAGACGAATTACCCCCTATGCGTGATGTTGAACCTACTAAATGCACCGCATTAAAGTCTAGTGTAATAGATAGTGTGTCAACCAAGCTTATTTCCACCACTTTACCATGTGTTTCGAGATGTGACGTGGTAAAAATAGGCGTAATGGTACGTCATCGAAGACATGGGTACTACAACACGTTTTCTAGATTTTAGAGCTATTCCGTTTGAAATAACTTTCGCTTGAAGAAACGAAATATCCTACAACTGTAAAAAGGGACCATTAGGTTTAGAAAAATTTTCGTTGTATAGGTATGGAATTGTAAGAGGTTTTGAATATCCACGTCGTCCTCGTGTTTTTCGTTCACATTGACAACTTGCGTTAGACCTCTCACAGACGTTCGGACCGCTCCTGTCCTGAGACGTCCCAGTAGAAGGCAACACACGCCTGTTTACAAGGCGACAGAACGTGTTCGAAATCACAGTCTTGTTGTAATGACTAAACAAACAGCTTAGGGTCGCAATTTCCAAATCTTACCTTCGCATCACTCAAAAAGTAGCTAAACTGGACTGTTTTTTGAGTTTTACCTTTCCTAACAGATGACCTAGGCAACAACGTCCGCAGCAAAGTGCAACGCTTGAGCGTAACGTGTCTTGATCAGTACCTACTCACGTATAATCGTTTGGATGCAAGAACCAAACATTCCTCGGCTGACTAGAAGAAATATCTGCTCGCAAAAAACGACTAAAAAAATAAATCGATTGAAACGAGATATTTTTGATAATAAAAACATCTCATCATTCGATTGAACGAGAAGTACACAAACTTTTTCAGCCGACTTTCTGCAAAACTGAGCCATTTGTTGGTTTACAATGTGCATCATAATTAAGCGCATAGGTATGCATGGACTTCACAATGTATGACTTCAATACTATGGTAGAGACAAATATTAACTGAAAAATTATCTTTTAGAAGACGAAACGCTCCTTTCCTGATTAAACTACATAAAAAACAGAATTTTCCTCCCTGAATTTTTCAGATTTTTGAAAAGGGGTGTAACGTTTTACGGCAACACTGGAATGTAAATCTCACCATCTATGAAATCACGAAAAATTGAATACAGAGCGCAAATGTTTTACTGCATGTGGCTTGGGGAGTATTTAAAATACTAATGCTGTATGTACAAAGAACAAAAAAACGCAGCCGTATTCACAAGTACAGAAAACGCCTTGCACGCAGCCCAACCCTGAGAGCATTTCGCTTCATGAATATTCATCATAAACACAAAACCTCGTCCTGCAGAGGCTCTTAAATTGTTAGACCGAACTTGGGAGATATAGTAAGAATATCTAGCTAGAAAGTTTAGAGCGTTACCTGAGTTATAATCAACGTCGAAAGGTCCCAGAGGAGACAGTGTGTAGAGCAGGGAATGCCCTTGGGGACATCGAGCCGAAACTTTCAGGACTGCGTGGCCGCGCTCAGCAGACTCGAGTACAGACCCTGAGTAGTGCTGCTCCTCGAACACAGGCTGGTACTCGTCAACCCCCCGCACCGTGATGGTTGTCTCCGACGATAAAGACGGGGTGCCTGGTGAGAAAATGTAGCCCGCCGCGTAATATCCAAGGACGAGGAGTCTTTCAGAAAATGTGGTGCGAATTTAATAGGAGTACTTATGTTTTAGTATTAACACGATGTATTGAGGAATTTGTGCAAAAATTTGGAAAAGCTAAACCGAAAATCTAAGGTGCGCTTGTTTTGATACAGCGGGAAAGTAGAATGCGTACGCGACAACAGTTGTAGCGCTGCAGATTTAGCTTTAAATGGTCGTTCAGAATGGTTATTCTCAGCGTACATATAACCGGCAACAACTATAGTTGGAAAGCACCAACACGGGAAAGTTTACTTCACATAAAAACTGATGTGGAACAAGGGAAAGTTCACTTCACATAGAAACTAATGTGGAACACGGGAAAGTTTTCTTCACATAAAAACTAATTTGGAACAAGGGAAAGTTCACTTCACATAGAAACTAATGTGAAACACGGGAAAGTTTACTTCACAAAAAACTAATGAGGAACACGGGAAAGTTTACTTTAATACTGGGCAAGTTCGAGTGCACCTCCGAGGAACTGTGTTGTATTCTCACCAGAGTCGTAAGCCTCGACGACAAGACCGTAAACAGCGTCAAGAGGGTTGAGCGCACCAACGAGCCGCACTTCACCACTTCGGGAGTCGATCGAAAAGACTTCCTTGCTTTTTTGGTCGAGCTTTTTCCTCGATTTGTTTCTGAGTCTGTTCGAGCCAAACCTGTGGCTACCCACGTCAGTGCCAGACGACTCCTCGAGGAGCCTGTACTGGATCAATGCATTGCGGCCTTCATCAGCATCGCGAGCTTCCACCTGTTGGAGGTTTTATCACCATAAGTTCGTACTACAGACGCCAGCTCTGCTTTGCCAGCTCTGCTTCGCCAGAAATGAAGATATCAGAGCTGGTATCAACGTCGAAGAATTCTGTGCTGTGGGCAGAGCGTTTGGGGACGTCAAATCGAGAAGCGGATTTCAATAAACGCAGAAGAGTTTCGTTTTCGTAGGAAATGAGCCTGTTGAAATTTCAAATTGATCGTAAACAGATATGGAAATTACTATCTTTGTTGTAGGAGTTTGAAGAGCTAACTCGATCGAGATCTCAAAATCATGATACATGAAGCATGCCGATGTTATCGGAATCTGTCCTTTAAAAAATCAGCGACATGGCATTGTAATTTTGCATCAGGAACGCTATTCTTCCATTAACTGTGCCAACGCCAAAAAGCTTTTTAAATAGCAATACACGCTAATAAACACTAGATGTGATGAAAATAAATGTCAGTGGTAGCAACGACCGAAATTCAATAACGACAGGAAAATAGGAAGATAGAAAACACTCCTAGTTTCAGCATACGGAGTATTTATTATACAGCTGCGCAATTAATGACAGTTCCAATTTATCTGTAACTGTTGCAATTATCGCGAATGACAACAATTAGTCGCTCAATGGGAAACTTACGCGCCCTACTGCGGATATGCACGATGAGAAATTAGTTATTCGGCATGAACTAACCTGCAACTTTTACCTACATTTTTGGCAGCTAATTACATGAGCATTAATACATCAAAGCGTGCTGGACTTCAGGTCAACGCGTAAATTTGCAGAAAAATGTCCAGTTAAATTAACAAGTCAAGCGACATCAAAGGCAGCAGTTTTGCAAACTTCTGTCACAAAAAAAAAGAAGATCAGGATCATAAATAACATAGGAGTATATTTGAACTTTATACAGACTTAAACAACTCGTGGTCATCATAGAACCTTTATTAATTCCAATATGTTTTACCGTTGGGTTTTCAATGCCTTACAACAGCTGGCGTGATAAGGGATGTGAGGAATGTGTGGTTTAAACCTCCTTTCCCAAGGGAAGTACTCCCTGCTTACGTGAAAAGCCTGCCTGAGCCGAGGTTCGAACCCTGGTCCTTTCGGCTGCGAGGCCATCACGCTAACCAGTACGCCATAGAGCCCACTATATTGGTAGAGAACTGATGCACGTGCCCGTCCAAAAATGACAGAACATACGAAAATTTTTTAATAAAAAGACTGCCCTCTTATTTGGGGGAAAACTTATTTGAAATAATACAATTTTCTCCTTCTCTGAAATCGACAGCTTCTCTGACATGGCGGATGCAAAATACGGTTATAGTGAATACAATTTTTATAATTTCACTATCTTCGTTTTGCAGGTTACCCTCTTGAACTTGAGGGGAAATACTCAGGCATTTTACTTCCGTACAAACAAAAGAGGAATTTCTGTTACGCCACAGGCACTTGAAAGCATGAGCAGAATTCTTATTCCTTCTGTAAAAGGTAAAAAAAAGTCAAGTTTTAATTGGTTCATACATGACCCTTGAATAAAAAGATCGCATGATTTCTAGTAGGTGCTATCCAAGATTAGGACACAGAGCAAAGAAGTGAACTGTGGCTGGAGATCAGAAGGAGAAATAGAGAACCAAGTTCTCGGTCAGCCAGAGTCGTCAAGGGCTACCATCCAAGCCCCTCTGCGTGCAGCTGTACAGCTAACTCCTGCAAAAGCCATTGATTGAACTTTGGGTGAACAAAATTATTTTCGTAGAAGTAGTAAGGATGGCAGAGCTTTGGTAACATAGACTGTCTTGCACCGAACGCGAAGGGGCCATCAAGTATGGACTTCGGAGAAAGGGGAGTCTATGAACAAGGTGGGTTCCCTCTAAGAGTAAGTTAAGAACTACGAAGAAGAAAAGAAAAAGAATTATCTGGACGAAGGTAAGAAAAGGGAACGAAGTAAAGTGAGCTCGGGATTATAGGAGACTTGAAGGTCTAGCTATAGCTGAGGTAACTTGTACTCCGCTGGGGACGCCACTCCCCATAACATAGGATAAACAAACCTAACTAACCTAAACCTATTGCCAATGACCTGTGGTTTTCCCTCTGAGGGGAAAATTATCGAGTAACATTTTTTCTGGCAATAAAATGTAATTTTCTAGCTCCTTTTATAGCAAAGGCAAATTATTCGTATGAAACTTTGTTTTTTCTATTATAAGTGTTTGATACATATTACTGGTACTGCATTGAAAAATGCAAATTTAGAATGTCATTGGGAAACAAAATTCTAGCTTCAAAATTAACTTCATTCATTTTGCATTCATCCTTAGGTATATGCAATTATTTGACCAAGTAAGCAGGTAAAACGTAAATTTGTTGTGAAGTTTACCGTGCATTTGGCACGCATCAAGTTCCTCTCCATCCAGGCCACCCTCGCGGCGGTCCTTCTGAGGGCTTATGGCGGGGCGATCGGACCAATCTGGAGCAATCTGTACAATTCAACTCGCACGACTGTTGCTGGATTCCTCAATATGTTCAGGCTATTCTAAAATTTATTTGTGTATTAATTTGGAATTGACGAACGTTGTTATCGTACGAAAACAAATATTCGCAGGAAAAAACACGTAAAAATAAACCTGATAACAATCGCAGTGATGAAAGTGGGAATCGAGCACCGCAAGATTGCGGATCTTCATTCGTGGAATTCTATTAACTTGCACGTATAGTTTCCCTGCTTCTAAAACAGAACATGTTGCACTACGGTCTTACATGTAAAGATGAAACAGTGTGACGCAATGCGTATTCTATTCATTGGTTTAGAATACGAGAATCAAGGCTGACTTGCGAGAGCAAAAGCAATGCTCTGTCATGGTGTTAATTTTGGAATATCTGAGACCTAGTGACGCCACAGCCAAGAACATATCTTCGTCCTCAACTGGCATGCCTGAGCGATGTGGAATTCCAAATCTTCAAGAGTTGAGCATTTCATGTTTACTGTACCATAAACACGTGTATACACAATTACCATAAACACGTGTATACACAATTGCCATAAACACGCGTATACACAATTGCCATACACGCGTGTGTACACAATTAAGAAAGCATTTTTGAGCCATAATCAAGCTCCAGTAGATGAAGTGTCTTAGAAACGGATCTTGGAGAATCGATGTAATTACTCCAGCGGTCTTCTTTAAGTAGAACAGTTGTTGCCGTACCACTCTACAGTCGTCGACTTCACAGTCGTATACTTCACACATGAAGAACATCTTCAAGATTTTTGCAGTAATTCACAGCAGTAAATGTATTGTGCATTTCAGGTCTGTATCAAGAGAAATTAATTCATTCGATACATAATAATCTCAAATAAATTCTACGAGGAAGACAGCACAGGTCGATAACCATTAACGTGGAGCATAAAACAAGATATTGCTGTCGTCTCTGTTTACACTACCAGGTTCAGCCTGTGAAGGCCTACAAAACTGGATGCGACATGACAAGCGTGAACACATCGCTACCCCTACAGTAGGGGTCCTCGGAGAGTTAGTGACTAAGATTCCCCATTAATCCACCTTAGGGCAGACACCCTGAACTGTGGAACAGTGAAGGGAGGTACCAAACATGAAACAGTACGGGGTCGGCCAAACAATACGGGGTCGGCCAAACAGTACCGAGTCGGTCAAACAATCGGGTTCTGCTAAATAATACGGGATCGGCCAATCAGCACGGGGTCGGTCAAACAATACGGGGTCGGCTAAATAATACGGNGGGTCGGCCAAACAATACGGGGTCGGCCAAACAGTACGGGGTCGGCCAAAACTTCAGGAACTCAAACAAAACGACCCCTGAAAACATTAGGAAAGTACGAGGATTAGATGAATTTTACAGGAATTTTCGCCAAATATGGGTATTGTGAAAATATATAGAATACATAACAAAATTTTTTGGTTTTCGGTTTTATATCCTCCAGTACTTCGAATTTAAATAAAATAGGAGTATTTCGCATCGGCCAAAAGTTTAGGAACGAATTCCTTGATGAAGTGCAGGGGGAACAAGAGAGGCGTTGACACATTTATGGTATATTTAAACATATACTAAATAGCAGATGCTAGAAAACTATTGACTAAAATGTACCTAAGTAGTACTTATAGTGAATACATGTTTTCTATGGCTGTACCATTTTCTATACATGGTAATAATGAGTAAAACTAGCGAAGCTATTGATGAACTGTATACGTCAGGGAAGAAACGAGGGAAAATTTGCAGACTTCTCAAGCCTCTAGTGAGCAGGTGAGACGTTTATAAGGTCTCAAAACGCCTTAAGGAGACAGGATCGCACCTGCCAAGAACAAGAAGTACTTCAAATTGATCAGGTAAAAACACAAAAGAAGAAATTCGGAGGGACCCACGGAGAAGCACTCCCTTCAGCAGCTTCTGTCAGTAATGGCACCATGCGAAATGTATTGCAGAAGGATTCATAGCTTTCGCCCTACGAGAAGAGTAAAACTCAACGGCTGTCAGAACACACAAACGCAACCAAGGCACTTTTTGAAAATCGAGTGATGGCACTCAGCTTCCACTGCTGGGGATTGATGACAAATTATTCACGGTGCAAGCAACCACAACCACCAAAATGACGGTATATACGCAAAAAACTAAGCAAGACATCCCTGTGAAAATCCGCTGTTCTTGTAGCGAAAAGTGAAAAGAATTTGATACTTTGGATCCACACAACACTTGCTGAATCTGGAATCGCTCTTCAGCAGAATTGAGCCACCTCTCTTACGGCCAACCTAGGTGAAAATTGGTGTAGGAGCAATACGGCTGGTTTCTGGTTGAAGGATTGTGGCTTCTTTCTTCAGTAGATTCGAACCCAATAGACGTCAGTGTGCGGAACATTCTCGTGATTAAAGCCTGTTCATTCAATCATCAAAATCTTGATGCTCTTAAGGTAAAACTTGTTCAATGCTAGGAAGATATCTCAGTAAAAACTATCAGTGCAACAGGTAGTCAGGTTACCGATAGGTTGAAACGTGTACTGAAAGCTAGAGGTGAATATACTGAACATTGGGGGGAAAATGAAAACTGCTTTGCACTGTTATTCTGAGTAGAAAAGTTATCATTAACTTTGCTGTGCGGAAGAGTTCCTTGAATGAATTATTGTCTTTACTTCGTGTTATAGTCGTGTACAACCGGCAAAATCCTTCCATGGTAGAGACCCTTCCTTTATTTTTGTTGGCTTTATTGGTTCTTCGGCCACATATTTAACTGGTTTTATGCAAAACGTGCCAGTTATCCCTTTACATTGTTCCTTCAGCAATTCCCGCAAGTGATCGTGATTTAGCATTCTTTCTTCTAAGCCCTCTTTCCAACGATCTTCCTAAGATTTTCTATTCGATTTAGGTCAAGGCTCTGAGCTGGCCATTTCATCACATTGATAATACCTTCTTCATCAAGATAAGCAGTCACAATTTTTGCCTTGGGGCGTGGCCCAATGTGGTACATAAAAGAAGGACGTTGAACTAAAGTCAGGTTTGAATAAGGAATAAAAATATACAGATAAACCTGTTAATAAACTTCACCATTGATTTTCCTACGCAAATTAACAATTAGGATAACTTCTGCGGAGGAAATCATGTCCTGCACAATCACACTCCTACCTCCAGCCTTACCGGTATTTTCAACACATTGAGGAGATATTCGTTCACGTATTTTGCGTCGTACATGCTTTTTAACACCAGATCCAAGTAATTTGACCTTTTATTCATGGCTAAAAATGAACTTCATCCCACACTTCAGTTGCCCAGGCAACGTACTCGTTCGTAAAATTTAAAAGGGCTTTTTCTTTTAGAGATGAGTGGTTGGGATGGTGGAGCCGGCCGGCTCATTTCTCTGTTAATTAACCTGTGCGAGATAGTTTTCTTTTACTTGTTGTTTCCCGTCTTTCGACTGAATTTATGAGAAATGGATGCAGCGGTCTCGAAATAGTCCTTTAAAACCATTTTAGCAATTTTTCGATAATCCTATTGAGATATTTTGGAGGTCTGCTGGTTTTTGGTTTCGAATTAGCGTCTTATATACGTGTTAAATGTACTTATACGTGTTAGGTGTACTTATGCGAGCTAGATGTACTTATACGAGTTAGATGTACTTATACGAGTTAGGTTTTATTATACGTCTTAGATATACTAATACGTGTTAGATATACTCATCACACCATACACAAGACTTTTTGACGTACGAACGATACCAGAAATTTCAGAAATTAACTTTCTTCGTTATTAGGTAAATTAATGTTTTTTTAGAGGAACAGAGGCTCAGGGTTTGACACAGCTCTCTTAAAGGAATATTTTTAAGGAAAAATAATTTCATATTTAATCCGTTCTTCAACTTTTGACCAATACAAAATGCTCGCAATTTGTTTCAAATTGAACATTAAAGAACTTATAAATGGAAACCTCCAAATTTGGTATATAGTTTACACACATAGCTTACATTTTTACATTACAAATTTCACCAAAATTCATCATATCATTTCTGAGTTCTACTTCTAAGCGTCGTTTTGTTTCTGTTCATTCAATAACGGCCTATACTGTTACTGATCCATAGCAAGTAAAAGGAGTGGTGATGATAAAGGTAACAGAAGTAGTGGTGGTGATATAGGGTGCAGTGCTTTAGTGACTCGTACCTTATCGTACCAAGTCACTAACATCGTATTTAGCATGCACTGCAGACAACGGGGAACCTAGACACAAGGTGTGTTCCTACACAGGATCCTCCGTGCAAATAAATAGCACGTTAAAAATTAAGAGGAACAAAAGACAAAACTGAAGCAGCGATGAAGGTGTGAAAATTGAAGGAAGAAAAGCGGACACGAAAGATAGTAGTCCCGAAGATCTAGAGCTGAGGTAACTCAACAGCATCCCCCGGAGGTTGCCAGTCCCCATAGCATACAATTGACAAACCTAACTCTAGTGCCTCTCCTAAGCCACTTGGGGGGTTTACAAGAACAAACTATCATAAATTTTTTGTTAGTGGTTTCCAACAGTAGGACCTTACTTAATTGGACGCTAGAGATTAGTAACTACTTTGTATCATCATGGTAGAACAGGATTTATGTCCGTCGCTTATACGAGTTTCACCAATACGCTCGAGGTCGAGAAGGATAAGGATAAGGCTACAGCAAAATTGGTCGATATAAAGCAATGATCCAAAATACGATGGAGAACTATTTTTGTTGGAAAATGTTTAACAATTAACAGAAAAATTTCAGCCTTCCTTTTGATTGTTGAAATCAGGTTCACGTGTAATTAATAGTCTGGATTAATAGTAAGTGAAAAATAGGGTCAATCTATCGATCGATCTCTGCACAAGTAAAAGTATAATTTTATTCGATGGAGCGAATTCCTTGCTTTGTGTCTCATTAGTACTACACAGAACATCACTCAAAATGTGTACGTATTGCAAAATTAATTAAAATTCAGGTTCACGTATGGGTGGTGACTTCAACTGGGATTTCCTACGTGACGTGTGGACTTCAAAACGATTGCTTCAACGATGATTATTTCAATCAAATATTTTCGCGATACTTGAGCCGATTACTGAGCAACTGTTACGCCCCGACCACACTCAAAAGACTGGTAAGGAAATTCAAGAATAGATATAGCCTTAATGATGGAAAAGCGAGTGAGTTTTGTCAAGAGAAGTCTTAATTAATGACAAAATAAAAAGACGGAAGAAATTTTATAACCTTTGGAAGCCGTCACGGGTGGTGTAATGAACAGCTTTAGCGTTCAGCTTTAAGATTGAGAATCGTGATGCCGCAGAGCGAGGGCATGTGCGCTGTAGTCGCTCTACACGGTGGTTTACTGCAAGCCATCAAATTATGCTGATCACACAACGGGTTCAGTTAAGACTGACACACTTTTATGAATAGCAATGAGACTCGGTTTCAGAATGATTCAGCTCAAAGCTCATTTTCAGTTTCAAGTTCATTTCAGTATACTTGATGAATTTTTGATACAGTTGAATTTATATGAGTAGCTTGGGCATCTAACCTAGGATCGCCCTTCGGTTCTAAGTAAAGTTGTGTTGATGAACATCACATCAGTGTCTCTCTCTGAGGGGACAAGCAATTAAAAGACTTCAAAGGTTAGGTTTCAGAGCGTGGAATAGAGACACATAAACCACCCAAGGATTTTGCTCTCCGTATTAATATAATGCAGCAAATTAACGGGTAGTTTGATATTGAAACATTCTTTGCACAATTTCTATGAAAATTATGAGCCAACATATAAACATACGAAGGCAACTGGCCTGAATGTTCCATGAGAGAGCAGATTAAAAACGTCTGTGTTGACATAAGCATACAGACTCATTCAACACCAATATTCCTCAGTTCCCACATCCCCAAGCCAGCAGTCCACAAGCGATTGGACGACTAGGAAAACATTTGGCATAATTTCCCAAGTGAACCGCAGAGATTGAAAGGATCACTTCCTATCGACTGAGTCCTAAAGAAAGACTAGTTTCTAAATTATGGTTTGAACTCAATAGTCTAAAGAGTAAAGCGTCGTTGAAAGAGGCTTTTAGTTAACTTCGGGATCAGCTTGAACCGCGCGATTGACACAAGTTTTCACAAGTCAATCTACGAATCTGATATTTTTTAAATATTTCACCCAGATGAGAAGTTCATTAGGTTGAATTCATTCCGGCATGTCAATTTTTCGAGTTGAAAGTAATAATTCCGAATGATGTAGATCATAAGTGCACATCACAGTGGATACGAGGATATCGGGCACTGTAGCGCGCTTTTAGCGGAAGTTTTTGTTAAATAATGAGCCGGCAGTGGACTGCATTTCGCTGGCACTAACAGCAAAACGACACATGTGAAGCTGGAGCTCAGAACTGAGCATTAGTCAAAACTTTAGAGTACGTTGATGAGAGCTTGCCAGAGCATGATAGGGAACAAATCGAGATAAAAAGAGTATTCCATGTTGCGGACATCTGCTGCAAGCACCGCTCCTGTTGGAATAGAGCGGTGTTTGTGCAGAAAATAGCGAGAAATACCTACACCAGTTTCGAGGACTTCAGAAATCGAGCAACAAATCCCTCGTACATGATTCCAATCGTTGGACACGATACGAATGTGAATGTATTTTTGTGAAATCAGATGGCTGGTTGGATATGATGGTTGAAATCCATGAATTAATTCATTTCTTGTTTCTTCTCCATATTCTGCAATGTAAAACTAACATTACTACAACAGCTCATGTGACTAACAAATGCTGGTAAAAAATTTCCGAGTTCAATTCCCGTCCAACAAAGTTTATTCTCTTGATTTGGGAGCCACCGTTCATTTACACCACGACACTCTTTCTCGATGAAAGCTAGAGGGTGTGTTTTCTTAAAGTAGTTAGTTGATGTGAGCTCGTATGTGAGCTAATTAAGTAAGAAGAACATAAACCTTGCACTGCACTTTAATTTAAGGCAGCAAAACTCGATCGTGAGTTCAGTGATCGCTGACGGTAATGAGCAGCAGGAATTGAACAAACATTCTTGTTAAACACCTTTGTTTCAAACTTACACTAGATTATATCTGCGTCGTATCTTTCATAATCAATGATGTAATCGGTGAGGGAAACCAAAATTGAGTTCCTCCTGCCGAAAACACGACGTTTGTTATCACACGCATTTCAGAATAAAATGTCCTTCAGTAATTCGAGAACTCGAGAGCAAAGTCCCTTCTCCCGGTAGAGTCAGCACGAAAAATGCGGGAGCCGTCGCAGTAAAGTTCGATGTACACGCAATATGATTCCCCAACCAAGTACTTAGCGCGACTTAAATCCAAGTAAAATGACCTTAAGCAATGCAGTAATGGGTCTGTTTATTCGTTCACTCTAAACTTGAGATGGAGTGAAAATTGTCATTATCTTCGTCGGAATATTCTGATAAAGCGACTTTCGCTAGCAATAAACTCGAAGATGACAGCAGCACAAAAATTTAAGCGCAGTCAGCAATAATCGTGGGCACTGGTAACAAAAAAAACACAGCTGATACCAATTTTATTCCAGCTTCAGCGTTCGAGAAAGCTAAATACGAAAGTTTAGAGCACGCTTATCAACCGTACTCAACAGGAACGAGCATCTATGAATGTACTTGTACTACTGAAGTTATTTATGTTTTCTAACAAAAAATTCTTTACCTTATTTTGAAATTTCAAATCCCGCGCAAGCCAAAGTGGAGTTTGGATGGGTGATGTCCGTTATATATTTGTGCGTCCTAGAAATTTTGCTTCATCAGTTTTTCAATTTTGTTCTAGGCATGGACAGAAATGCAGAATTATTGGGTTAGAAATCGTAGTAAAAATTATGAGCTCGGTTACACGACCACTGATAGCGTCTACCAAAATATTTTAATTATCTCAGATTTTGTTCAAGTACACCATCGTTGAGTTGCTCCCATTAGGAGACCGACGTAAATAAAAGAGCCAAAGAAATAAAGGTAAAGCTGATGTTAAGCGAGTTTTGAACACGTTGTCTGAATACTAATCTGAAATAAAATTGTTATACACAGCAATCTAATTCCAGATAGATATTTTGATCACCGCATCAAAAGTTTCTGTTTCAAACAGTGAAATTTACTATCAGATATCGTAGAATTTTTATTTCTCTATTAAATTTTTCTCATTCATATGCGATGTAAATTTCAAGAGCGAGTTCGGAAAATTATATTGTCGAGTCTACAGGAGTACCTCTCTTCTAGATGAAAAAAAAAACAATAAAAAGATTCCCAGGCCTACATTTGAACGACCAAGTTTCCATTACGTCCATTCGAGTTTTTGCTCGCTCGTGCGTAGATATTCACGGGCATCAATCTGCCTGCGGACCTGCCAAGCGCGCAATTGGAGAGCCAAGCGGGCCTGTGATGTGCTTCATATCTTCCTTGTGACTGCGTCTGCATCGCCCTTAGCCAGCTCAACTGTCGCGAGCGCATAGTCGATGTTTTTCACTCGAACCCCAACAAAAATTCGAGTCAAAGCTCGATACGGTCCATAGCAGTCGCGATCGACAGTTCACTCGGTCAACTGTAATAGGACAGAAGAGCTGACTGCCCTTCAGAGATGTCCGATACCAAAAGTTGGAGCTGAAACCTGGCTTTAGTACCGTATTTTGTGTGGAGGCTGTTCTCTCGGGTGTGCTTTCACCCATTACTTATCGACGCGTAATTTAAGCTTCCATTTTTTCTTTGGGCACGCATAATTTTATACAATGAGCTACAATTTACATCACACCTCTCAAAAGAAGGAAAAAATAACGGATAAATGAGTTTCCGTCAATAAATATGCATATTCTAATAGTTGAAGTAAGGAACTCAGTCACACAGTACCTTGAAAATTGTTGATCCAATTTCAGCATTTTTGGCGACCAAGCTGTAGTAGGGGGTGTTGTAGAACGTAGGCAGGTTGTCGTTCGTGTCCAAAACGACTACGTGAACCTGTACTTGAGACGCTCTGGAGCCTCCCGATCGAGCGCTGTTCACCTGCAAATTCCCAGAAATATCCAGAAATTAATACTCAGACTTTTTACCTCCCCCCCTACATGCCGAAAACCAATCCGGCAATCTCATCATGACTCTCATGAAAAATCGCCTTGGGAAGCTGAGCTTTTATCACTGCACAAACGTCTCGATTGAACGCGAACTTCAAAAGCCACAACACATTCAAATTCTTAAACTAAAACAGACTTCATTGTGTGTTCGTAGTTTTTCTCACCTCAACTAGAAGCATATAATTGTTTTCCGTTTCTCTATCGAGCGGCAGGCCAGTAGTGTGGAGGACACCGGACGTCTCTCCAATGGAGAAATAGGGAGTAGGCGTCAGTAGCCGGTACGTCAGATGCTCATTCAAGTCTTTGCCCAAGGCCTGGACCAGAGCGACTCGGGAGACATCATTCTGACCCTCCAGTACTTTTCCGAAGTATTTTTCTTGGGAAAACCGCAGACCAGAAGGTGGCAGCTCGGACACAAGGATGTTGAGGCTTGTGCTTGTCGAAAGATGGCCGTCACTCGCAGTTACCTGTAAAAACCGCCGAAAAAGGTGGATAGTAAAATGCTTATCAGAAGAGTATTGCCAAAATTCAAAATCAGTTTTTTCTTGGCTACGTTTCGAGTAGCCAGGAATGTATGTGAATGATCAAGTATTGTTCAGAGTTAGGGTTCTACACAACGCCAGGAGAAATGATTGATCAAAAATATGAAGCTTAGAACATAATTTATTTGATATTTTAAGAGAAGTTCTGTGCGCTTTCTGAAAATTGTTGGCAAATTGAACTGAGTTCGAAAACCTAGTTAACAGCACAATAAACAGGAAAAATATAAGTTGCAGAGCCAAAATAATCTTAGATTCATTTATTGTGGTTGAAAATTGGAATCAAGAGCAGCTTGCTCATTCCAAATTTAGTCCAGCGAACTTGTATTGTAATTATGAGACACGTCAGTTATTAAACTAGGCTCGATTGAGTCAAACTCTCATTAAATGGACCATGGAGTACTTTTTTTATTGTCGTTTATCAAAGAACGTTTGGTTTTGTTTCGCTCTGAGAGCCGAGAGTCTATTGAAGCTCAAAGTGCTCTTGTATCTATAAAATTAAACATTTAATTAAGTCTGAAAGTATGCTTTATGCCTCTGAATGTTAAGTTATAACGTACAGGTGACAGGCTTTGCATTTTTCACTACACGTTTTTCTCCTTGAGGGCTGAATTACTTAAAATTATGCATGTAGATCCTACAGCTGAACATGTTACGTTGTATACAAATTTGCGAGATATACTCGTACGTCGCTGATACTTTTCAACGTTGAAGAATAAATTCCGGCCTATGCTTCATGGGTTTGAGCAACCAGTGACACACATTAATGGCAACATGTTTCAAAATTGCCTAGAAGGCGGCAAACTTGGAACGCAGATTGCATAGGATTGGTATGAAATGTACTTGCAGAAACACCGTAATTAAATAGTGACATTCATGAAAAAATGCTCAGTAAAATTGGGACATCGGTTCTAACGAGAACTTTTTTCTGCAATTTAGAAACGCTAGAATAAAACCACGCTGATGATTCAAGCAATAACAGCCTGAACATACGGCTAGGGTACTCGATGTTAACAATAATTCATAAAAGCGCGTATGAAAACATGGGCAAGGTGTGTTCAAAAAGTATAGGACGATAGTATCTATGCGTTAGTAAGTGAAGCTAGAGAGGCGACCTTTGTCAACGGTACTACTGTGCATGTTCGGGTTTTTTCTAATCGGAAGATGTCGGTCACCGGCGGACCGCTGATGAGAGGGAAAGTTCGAGTGCTGTTGGATTTCTGCTTTCAACAAAACGTAAAGAAACTGGGCAACGCGACCACGGTAAATTGAAAACGTGGTGATGAAGGATCGTAAGCTCACGATCTAGAAAACTTGCATGCAAAGAGATCGTAAGAACTGTATCCGATCATTTAATTTGACAGAGGATCAATTCGTCGAGAGAATTCATGTGAAGTTCCAGTCAAGGCTTCTATCGTCGAAACGAACCTCGCTTGGAGATGGTACAGGGCACGCACGCGTGATCCCAACTTTCTCACCACAAATCCTACTGCTCTCACGCGCATTTTATCACGCATCTACGTTGTGCAGGTGCCTGGCAGCTCGTGCAGACAGGAGATGGCTTGAGCACGGGCTTTAGGCTGTCTTCATGGTGTCACAAACCTATTCTTCCTCAGATTCATGCTTCAGCAATGTGGTGGGATATTTTGTGGATAGAAATAGTATTAGAAAGTTCGCTTCGACCCTTTTCTACAGGATCTCCTGATTGGTTTGAATGCGGAGTCAATTATTGAGGGAAATACTGAATGTATACAGCGATGTTTTAACTGAATTTTTTGATAATGAACTTCTGAATAAACAAATAAATACATTCCAACTGGTTACCTAGGGCGACTTCTTTTTGCAGATGTACAATTCGTCATCCAATATTTGTAATACTTGTCTTCTCTGACGACAAATGAAAGCAACAAGGCAATATAATTCATTTAGAGTTATGGTTAGTTTGAGGTTGTAGCTGCTCCGGTTCGATGTTTTCCCTTCTCTAATATTCTCGAGTTCATTACTACGCCATTGATTGAAATTTAGGATTTTAATCATTTTTTTCATTAACAGCGAGCGAAGCAATAAACTTCTTATAAATATATTTTAATCGTTACAGATGTCTTAAGCCTTATGTATTAAAGCAGATTTTCCTATAATATTTCCGGATATGTACAGATCTAATCAATCAACACTCAAGAGCTGATCAATGATCATGACGCTGAAATTGAAAGACGTAATCCGTTCCAGGTAACTGCAATGAGAGACTAAAATGTTAACCATTTATTCTATAATGCCTAAGTTTTCCTTGCAAAAAAGAAAATAACTTCTATTTATTCCTATTATGCTGACGTGATTCAGAAATACGACCCATTGTACCTTTCACAATTTCGCCTACTTGAATGCAAATGATACATACTGTGTTGCATTTTGCTACTTGAATGCAAATGATACATACTGTATTGCATTTTGCTACTTGAATGCAAATGATATATACTGTGTTGCATTTGAGCATCAAACTTCCCGAGTCAAGGAGGAATATTTCGGCGAATCTAGTTCACTCAATCGGAATAAATTTTAATCTTGGATTCCTGCTTTTCGAGCTGTGCACATAAGGCTGAGAATGACGAAGAGTTGAAATCTGCACAATAACGTCCAATGGAATAAATCCTGATTGTCATTCACACACACGAAAGTGTCCTCTCAAACGTACAGCTTTCCATTTCCCAATTCAATCTGCGAAGATAAAAAAAAAGGAAAATACGAGCAGGCGAATACTCTATCGACACTACGCCAATAAAACGTTCACCTCTTTTCTCTTGGATCAGAAAAAATAGAAAGTAAAAACTATCGGCGGTTTAGAGAGCGTTCCAGGAAGCAAACAGAAGGCTCTGGAGGGATCGAGGACGACGTATCTCACCCGCAGATGCGCGCATAAACTGTACACCTCAAAATGTCTTAGAGGAGCAACGTCTGACTATGAAGTGTGTGCTCATATGACCAGGGAAATTGAAAATAAACATGTGATAAAATCTGTTAAGAAATGCCCGCGAAACGAGTGCTTCATCTCACACTGCAAAAACATGAGGAAAATTCGAGCAAAATTGTGACGATGAGCAATTTACACTCAGATTGTTCGAAAAAACATGAAAACACTCGCCGTATTTTGCTCGTAAATAACGGTATATTGATTTAAAAGCTCTGACAAGCAACTAGTAAGTTTGACATCAGTCAATGTAAAATATAAATTCTCATACTATTTCAATTTGGAAGTGTGTGCCTCGAAGCGCGTATCTCCATTTTCCTATTTCGTTCCTCCGATCAATAGTAACGAGGAGGATTATTTTTTATTAATGCTCTAAGGATTTTTCGAAAAAAAGGAGAATGCATAAACACAGATTGCCAATTTTCTACGTACGAAAGAGTCAAGCCTGTTCCCCAGTCAGCCAATCCATACCAAACATACGTGAATTGACATCCGCCTCGTTCTAAAGCCGTTAGCGCAATAAAATATCCCTTGCAGTAAAAAATCATGATCGCTGTACGTCAGTTTCCAATCCCAATAAATATATATTTCAACGGGAGTTATGGCCTATTAAAGAGACACATGATCACATGATACATATTCATGAACATGCACGGCCGTGCGCAAACGCAGGAGCACAGCATGGCAACTCACAACACGTTAGCGTGCATGGGATCTGCGACATGAGCAATTAAGGATGCTTCCAGAATCAAGAATTCAAACCAGCCGTTACAAAGGCGCCACTCCGACATGCAGATGAACCTGCCGGGATGCAGGACGCTAGCTGTCTGGTGTTCGTTTTTACGCACCGCCGCTTGCATAATTTTTCTGAAGGATGTTCGTTTAAACAAGAAACCGAATCTAAAGCTTGCAATTAGCAGGCGGGATATGTAAATTATTTTGAAAAGGTATTAAGAGTGTAAGTGAATGAGCAATTTATTTTAACGCATCCACCAAAGGTGAAGCAAGGTATAGTTTTTACATTTTTAACGAATGAATCCACACTGATATTCATTGAAGAAATTACTTCAAAATTTCACCGATAGCCAGGGAATTTCTTAACAACAAACATCTAAACTTACTAAGATTAGGAAGGTATCTTCTCTAATTATGATTTATTTCGACTCATTCAATGAAAATTTGCACAGTACTGATCAGTCAATTTTTAGGGATCGTAAAAAAGATGAGAAGTTGTGGTTCCGCTTCTTGGAGGTTTTAAATAAGAAAATGAAGACTAAAGACATCGCTCAATAACATCATTCTTCACAAATAAATTACTAATACTAATAAAATGAACGTTTCGACCAACATCTCAGGTCACTCAATACTGGAATAAGAACGAAAAGAAAGTCAGTCAAATGCTACATCAAATTTTTACGTAGAGTTTGATTTTTTTTCGTTTTCATTATTAGCAACATTCTTCCTCATTTCTCTTCATTCTTTTTGAACAACCTAACAGTAACCATGACAGGTTGTGTTCGTAGCTATACGGTAAAGTAGGGTATTTACGGTCGATATTGGACACAAACTGCTTGTACGAGACCGAAAAATATAATTCCGTAAGCAAAAAATAATTTGGTACACTAAATTTAGATGAGGATAAATCAGTATTTATTGATTCATTAGTCAATACTGATCAGCATCTCTGATTGCATCAGAGAAGCTTACTAAGTGCATTTCAGATCTTGCAGTAAAAATTAAAAATATTGAACGTTTTCGGATGAGTTCTACTTCTATTTGCGTAGGTGAAATAAACCGAAAATGGTTCTAATTCAATTGCTTAACTAGCAATCTCATGAGTGAATAATAAGAAATAGCTTATTCTAATAATCTAAAGAACTTTTAGGATTTTAGATCTCGATGTTAAAACGATCCTAGTGGATAAAAAAACTTAATATATATGAAAATGAAACCTATATCGTTTCAGAGGTTTTCTATCTTCGCTCTACAATTTACATGGAAATTAAAACCAATTTTCTGTGCGTAGTAAAATTTTATCCTTATGAGTAACTCGCTACCAGGACAGAAAAATTCATGACATTGAAGCTGAATTTCAACTTTTTTAGTCCATGTTCTACAAGTATCGTAATTTAAATAACAGTTTTGTACTTCGATTTGAATTCAAAATACCTCTACGGTTCTGCAGAAAATCTCCTTACTGAAGGGAATAAAAACGAATTTAAAGGGCCTAGTCCTCAGATAAGTCACACTAAAGCTCAAAGAGCAGCTCACAGAGCGACGTCTCGCAGCACGTGACGTGCCTGCCCTCGATCGCTGGCAAAAGCAAATATGGTGCGCAGTTGCAGATGCATATTGTTACCCTGAAATTTTCCTGCTAAATTGCAGTACCTTTCATCTGTGTTAGGTTAAATTCGTTTTATTCAATCGTTAGATGGAAAAGACTGACCAGAGTAAGTGTGATGTGGCAAGTAATGCTTACTTGGCGAAGGTATATTCAGCGAAGCACTTTTTTTGTAAATAAATGTGCTGCTCTGGCTGATATTAATTTTATTTATAATAACGCTTTTTCAAGCCCGAAAAGTTCTCAAAACGAAAAAAACTTTTATTGTTTATTTAATCCTGATTGCATTTTTAGATAATTAAATATCACTGAACGAAAATAATGCACTAGAAAATTACCAACAAAAATGAATCTATATCGAAGAAGTCCCTGAAGTAGCCATCGTCAAATCTCACGGACCTGACTACTAGTGCGGTACAGGACACGCACAGCTGAAGAATCGTGAGTCATCATTCATGTTAACTCGTGCTTCATTTTTTTGTTTTCTATATTTTACACGTTGAAATATTCACCAGCTATTTAATGCTTGTGATATTCTTTAATTACGATAACATATCTTAGAGACGTTGAATTCAATCAACTTTCTTTGATTTTGCATATTAATTCTCATGACCTTTTTAATTTAATACAAGCTTTGGGTTTTCCTCAATAATATGAATACAGCGAGGGCTAAAAAACGAACCAAACTTGGTATTCGCACAAAAAGTCTACGGAAAATGCAGCCAGTATTTAAGTATCTTAATGCTGTGCCTATGTTTTCATGCAGAAGTGATAACAAAAGAAATAGTTTCAAAATAAATCGATTTCAAAGTTACGATTGATGTCGCTGGGAAATAGCCATAAAAGTAAATTTCAAGAATAATGGCGATCACTGTGTGTAATTAATGGCTTCTTCATCGCGGGGTTGTGGGCTGGACAGTGAGCACCGCGGAGCATGCACGCTATGACCCGAAAGGTAGTGACCTATGCCTGACGAAGGTGAAGCCCCATGAAACTGGGATGGAGGCCTGTAGCCGTTGTGAGGTGCAAATCCATGGCATCAGTTGGGCATATGGGCGGAAAAACCATTCGAACTATCTAGTAGCTGGTTCCACCTGAAGTTTCTCTCAGGATAG
>VOMN01108469.1:0-21782 GCA_014899125.1 Orchestia grillus | reverse complement strand
TCAAATGTATGCCACCAATGAAAGTCAAAAAAGGGTCATTGATCCATGCAATGCAGACACGATGTTCCCGACAGCTGGCACGAACGATGGCCACATAAACAAAGTTGAGACACGGCAGCACTCGACGGCAACACTCGACTTACACGGTGAAGTGCGTGAACTAATCGACAGAATGAGCGCAAAGGGGTGTTAAAGTATTTTATTACCTTATGAACATTCTTGCATCATACAGTAGTTCAGCTAACACTGAACACGAGGTGGTTGAAAATGACATAGATTAGATCACTTTGTAGAGTTGCTACCAATGACAAAGGTCCACACTACCGCTACTTATAATGATAAAAAATAATGACAATAAATATACCAAGATTGATCCCGGTAATAAAGCCACGATAAGACCGAAGTGCCAGACGGTAACGTTTGAGCTTGTCTCGACAATAATAATACAAAAACAATAATTTGAATAAACTGGTTAAAACAAAAAATAGGAAACGTTGAGTATTCAATCCGAAATCTGGAGGAGACAAAACTCGAGCCCGCAGGACATCGTCTTTGAATTATAAAAATCACATATTTCTGCACCACCTCTTCTTCTAGGTATTCCGCAGGACTAAAAAATCTGCCATAATACATAGTCTCCGCATCCCCCTTTAGCGTTGCCTGTTTTGTGATGCCATTCAGATGATGGAGAGGTGAACGACCAGCTTCCCATCACGTGACATGCCCCAACTAACGTGATCCCCATCGGTGCGACGTCGCCCAACAACCCGCAAGCCTCGGTCCCCAACGAACAAGCAGACCGAGTCGTACCCATTCATTTCAATTGTGGAGAGGGCATGTATAAGAGGATGAGACGTCCACCCTAATGGAGTCTGCATGAAAGTGTTTGTTTACGAACGGCTCGTGCGTGTTTAATGCAGTGAATAATATACTCACTGAAAATTATGATAACGTGTCGCATTCGTGGTAGTAAACTTTTCTGTGTCTGTGTGAAGTACGAGATCATTGTAATGATTTCAAGTACTTTTAAAATCTTTATTGTGTCTACAGTTTCATGAGTTAATTTCCCCACAAAAATCTCATTCATTCATTGTAATTTCTTAGTTATGCTTCAGCAATGACTTTGGAATTATCAGCCCCAAACTTTTGCAATCTTCTCATTTTTATGCATAAATTGGGTTCATTTATTAAAAGTGAATTGTTCTCAAGGCAGAAACTCACGTGAAACGCGCGACAGCACTTCAAATGAAATGAATTTCTAAACGAACATTTTTACTTTGAGCCCAAGAATGTGAACCGAGAAATTTTTCTACCTTGCCTTTTGTGCTCTCTGAAGTCTGCAGAATTTGAAACACCGACGACTGCGTGCGTGAAATTGAAACGCCGACGAAAATGTAGCGCAGGCACCGGTACCTAAAGTCCCCGCATCGGTACTAGCCATCGGGAAGGTTTATTTAATGTTAGCCGCGCTAATGCGCCCTGCATTGGCGATACCTGCCGGTGTTAGTTTATAGAGACGCATCAGTTGCAGGTGGCATTAAGAGAATTTTACTATAGCGACTGTAAGGCCTGGTCTCCCTGCACTTGCCGTAAAGGAGACGAAGTAGAGAACACTGAATGCGAAGCATGCAAGATGCTACCCTGTGTTACATACATGTATATGAACGGCTTGGAAAATGTAAGCAGGGTTACGGAGTAGTCACCTGACCGCTCATCATGCATTGCTCAGGGGCTAATCGAAAGAAACTATCAATTCCAACTCAGTTGACATACAGCATACAGGGCTATCATTTCCAATACCTTCTAACTATTCACACGTGAGTGACGTGTGGAAAAGTTTCTTTTTCCAAAGGAGGCACCCGATGGTTCCGTGAAAATCCGTTAGCTCCAGCCGAGTATTGACCCTTACTTTCCAGTCGTGAGAGGACCCAATGAACCAGGGCGTCATGGGTGATACTACAACGCTTGCTGAATGGCTAACGTAAGTCTACAGGGATTGTTGAGTTGTTAACGTGAGGCTCGGTATGAGTTGTTAAGAGGCTCACGTAGAGTCCTACGTCGCTTGCTGAGCGACTCACTGACGGGAGTACAGAAGTTACCAGCTGCTGCCGGTCCCACAAGGGCAGATGTGAGGGCCCTCTGTCCTCACCATTACGGCTCTCGAGCTCCCCCACGAACCAGGGGAAGCGCACAGAAGTGAGACTGAACACAGAAAAGCAGTAGACGAGCGCAAAACTTAGTAGTGGAACAGAATGATGAAGCAGTGCGAGGACCCGCACGAGAGTGGCCAAGAGTGTAGCTGTAGCTCTGGCCTTGTGCTGCTCCCGAGGCTTTCCCTAGATGCGAGCTACAGCGCCTCTGGTGGAGGATGCCTCCAACTTGGTAGCTTATGTTAGTGAGTTGGTGGCGGGATTGCAATGTTTGGTCACGCTCCACCTGCGTGAGTTGGTGGCGGGATTGCAATGTTTAGTCATGCTCCACCTGCGTGAGTTGGAGAGGGTCGCAATGTTTGCTCACGCTCCACCTGCGTAAGTAGGTGAGTGTCACAATGTTTGCTCACGCTACACCTGCGTAAGTAGGTGAGTGTCACAATGTTTGCTCGCGCTACACCTGCGTAAGTAGGTGAGTGTCACAATGTTTGCTCACGCTACACCTGCGTGAGTTGGTGAGTGTGGCAATGTTTGCTCACGCTGCACAAGCACAAGGAAGTTTAAAATTAGAACCGGTAACCCTTGCATGTTGGGAAGGGTAGCAGTCTCTACACACAAATCCTCACAATGCAAAAAAAAATTCAGATATTGGACATGAACATGCGAAATGATCTATATGGAAGAGAACCGTTCTACTTAATATAACGGGACAGACATCAAAGACGATTTAATAACAAATCAATTGAAAAAGCAACGATTTAGTTTCAAATATCTCCGCATGATCATTTCAGACATGACTCGAAAATATCTCGATACATCATTGAAACCGTAATATTTTCAAAGGCTGCCACAGCTAGCAGAGCGGCGTGTATACCACTTGCCTGCTCGCATACAATTACTTTTCGTTGGGTGGGGCTCGAGAATTAGATAGATAACATGAGAGAGTTGCTGGGCCGATTTAGAAATGTTCTTCTCCAAAACCTTATCCAACAATTGTCGTTTCAAACCCAAGAAATACTGGAAATTAGTGCAATAGACCTAGTCGAAATCAATACGACGGTCGAAATCAACGAATCTGTTTACTCAAAAGTTGAAACTCTGGCATGACAGTCTTTTAAAACAAAATGTCTGATCAAAAACCGCAAGACGTGATGAACCCGAACCAACGATTATTTAAAGTTTTTTTTTGTGAAAATACGAGCAAAATCTCTCAGTGCTCTCCTTCATGATGTGCTCTCAGCGCCTGCTGCATGCTGGGGGACTATGCAAGCCACAGAAATACAACGCCACGCGCACAACAAGCGTCGCAAAAAAACGTCTCCGTTACCCAAATTGAACCTCCCTCAGAGCAACTGCTTGCATGCGTTCAAACCTCCCCAGCAGCAATTGCTTGCTTCCATCCATACCTCTCCAGCAGCAACTGCTAGCTTGCATCCATACCTCTCCAGCAGCAACTGCTTGCTTGCATCCATACCTCCCCAGCAGCAACTGCTTGCTTGTGTCCATACCTCCCTAGCAGCAACTGCTTGCTTGCGTTCAAACCTCTCTGCCAGTAACTGCTTGCTTGCATCCATACCTCCCCAGCAGCAACTGCTTGCTTGCGTTCAAACCTCCCTGCCAGCAACTGCTTGCTTACGTTCAAAGCTCCTCACTAAGAACTGCTTGCGTTCAAACCTCTCTGCCAGTAACTGCTTGCTTGCGTTCAGACATGGGCCAGGAACAGGTTTACTGCGCGGCCGTTAGTGGCCGCCTGTAATTGCCCCCTGGGACCGGCACGCAGCGTGTGCAGCTCGGTCAGGTCGGAGTCATCACTCGTGGTGGCGCAACAGAGACCGAACAGAGCGTTACTTCCAACTTGTGATGATGTCAAGTAAAATTGTTACAGAACTCATCACGAGAAGATGTTATCAAGAAAATTCATTAGGAGATCACATCATGAGAAGAGTTGATCAAGAGAAGATGTCATCAAGAGAAGAAGGAATAAAAAATCATTGAGATTATTTCATGAGATGAGGCCAGCAAGATAAAAAGTGATCATGAAAAGTCATTACGAGATCTCATCATGAGAAGAGGTCATCAACGTAAAAGTAATGAAAAGTCATTACGAGATCTCATCATGAAAAGAAGTCATCAAGATAAAAGTAATCATGAAAAGTCATTACGAGATCTCATCATGAGAAGAGGTCATCACGATAAAACAAGTCATTTAGAGAAGAAGTCCTCATGAGAAGCGTCATAAGCAGAGGTCAAAAACAGCACGTGGGCCAGGCGTACAGCTCTTTTACAACGTACAGGGATCTACGGAGGCCTTCAAAACATTCCATGCATCCGAGCATGACCTGAGTCACCTGACCCACAGCTCGGGAGGCAAGTGGTCGGTCACCAATAGCATGCATGCGTAGGCGAGAAGCGGGGAAGCTGAAGGTTTTCCCGTTCCGACTTGAATAATTCCTCCCGTCACAAAGAGGAGCCTTCAGAATATACACAAACTTCATCCAACAGTATAGCTTCATTAAGCTCAAGGATAACTTCAAAATGTACGAATTTAAAAATTCACTCGCTGAGCCACTAAAGTAGGAAACGCGTTAATTAACATCCCGATAATTGAGCTCTTCGAAAAGATCTCCTGGGCAGAGAATGAGTCAGTCTCTGCCAACGGAATTTTTACTGGAACTGAAACCGTGTAGTGGAGTGCTCTTCTTGCTAGACACACAAGGCAGTGCTCGTGTTTCAAAGTGGTACATGGGGGTCAAAGCCCCAGTACCANAGGCCCCGGTACCACATGGGGGTCCAGACCTTGGTACCACATGGGGTCCAGGGCCCCGGTACCACATGGGGATCTAGACCGCAGTACCACATGGAGGCCCTAGTACCATATGTAGGCCCCTTACACGAAATAGACCTCCAGTACTACTTCGAGACCTCAGCCCCACCACTGCGAGACCTCAACCCCATCACCTGGACACAGCCCCACCACTGCAAGACCTCAGCCCCACAAGCTCGACACAGCCCCAGGTGTCACGCCTCACGCACACGTCGGCACCAGGCAACCGCAACTGTCTGAGCGCCTGCAGCGCCGCGGCGGCCACAGGCTGCGGGGTGCACCAGAGGTGGCCCGAGGGAAGGGAGGAGGTGCGGTCACCTTACTGGCTTCATGGAACATGCCGGCATTTATGCGCCCTCTGCACCATGTCTGCAATTGCAAAATAGTACGTGCAAATACTGCTACGAAATCGATATCGTGCGTCGGACAAAATGAACAGACTGCCTATCTTCGTATGATTCTCTTGCGTTATGAAAAGGATTGAAGTCTCACAAGCGTGACTAGAACATAGGATCTTCCGTCTGAAATAATGGTGCAGTACTAACAGACAGGACACCTAATACGGTCAGTGCTCTCTCTTGTAAAATACGTTTTATATTCAAGTACAGATAAATGCGTGGAAAAATGATCAAAACCTGAACGTAATGCAAAAGTTACACCGCTGTGAATGAAATAAAGAGTCAAGTACCCATTCATCACGCCCATTCTGACTGTCACGATGAATAGTTCTTCTTTCGTACTCAGTAAGAACGATGTGTCGGCACGAGAAATTTACTCGTTATATACGAGTGCTGCAACTTACCGTCAAGCGTTCAAAGTTTCAAAGTTCGATTGATCCAGAAAAGCGCCACCGAGCGCGTTGATCATGTATGAGCAGCTGAAAGTGTCGGTGATCGTGTATGAACAGCTGAAAGTGTCGGTGGGCGTGTATGAGCAGCTGAAAGTTTCGATGATCGTGTATGAGCAGCTGAAAGTTGCAGTGATCTTGTACGAGCAGCTGAAAGTTTCGGTGATCATGAACGAGCAGCTGAAAGTTTCGGTGATCGTGTATGAGCAGCTTAAAGTTTCAGTGATCATGTACGAGCAGCTGGAAGTTTCGGTGATCGTATACGAGCAGCTGAAAGTTTCGGTGATCGTGTAGGAGCAGCTGAAAGTTTCGGGGATCGTGTAGGAGCAGCTTAAAGTTTCGGCTGTCGCCACAAGTGCAGCAGGCGAGCAGTGTCGGGCATGCAGGTGGCTGGTGCACCCAGCGCACTAATGAGAGGGTATGAGGTTTGAGTTAAGACCCGCGGTCCTGGCGCACGTCTCTGTCTTTCACATCGACCGGCGAACCAAGAACTGCTCATGCGAGACGCCAATTCAAGTCCTGGCCAATGGACAAGTAGGCCACGTGAGGGAGTCCATTAAAGGTTCTCTTCTTGATATTACAGGAGCATGTCGTTTCCGCATCCTTCGTTGACGATGCGTTTATCACGCACGCAAGTACGTAGAAAGTTCGCAGTGGGTAGAATTATGAACCGTACGAAGGCACACGCCATAGATTCATTGAAATACATTTCGTTTCAGGCTTAAAATATTTTTGGTTCCTCGTCGATTCTTGCATTGTCCACTCGTGAAAAGTCGGCCACCCACGCGCCTGCGTCACTGACTTCCTCTGAGTACGGTATGTTAAGATGCTCGCCTGAGCCAGCAACTGTCACGCACAAACAAAAAACCACGCACGCACCAACAACAAAGCACTCGACGGTGATGACTTCAAGCGCGGACGGTAGGCCCGGCAGCCCCACATGCCCTCTTCCTCCCCTCCTGAACCCTCCTCTCTCTCCTGAACCCTCCTCTCCGTCTGGAGGGCGTTCGATCAGGTCGAGGTTCTGAGGTCGCTGAACCCAGGCTACGTCTGAATGTGCCTCGCGGGCCACCTCAGGCGTTGGTGTCACGGTCCCGGTTGAGGGTAGCTGGGGCTCTACTGCCCTCTGAGGGCGCAGGGACTCGGTACACGAGAGATCGATCCTGTAGAAATACACGCGCACACTCGGACACCATGGCACGCATATACTCACGTGACCTGACCAGGAGACGCCGTTACACTCTCAAGCACACACATACACGCATACACACGCGCACACAAGCAAAACTTGAATATCATGAAAATGTTTGGGCCCCTATGCCCTGGCCACACTGGAGTGCCGCAGGTTTGTGTGCATGGTGTCCCTTCGCATATCCGCAAGCTGTTGAATGAGACCGTTTCCCTCTGCCGTCTGATATACGCACTATACGCAAAGAAGCACACACATCAGCATACACAAATAAACGCTAGAGCAAACACGTACACAAGCGAACACACACACACCAACACACATAAGCACACAGCACGCACAAGATCTGGCAGCGAAATTCACACACAGATCACACTGCCAGAGTGACTTCTCAGATCGATCGAATGAGGCAAAGAACTCATTTGTCGACACCACTCAGAGTGACAACTCGGTGACTGTGAGAGAAATGAGCACAGTGCTTCCAAATCCTTGTATTATTTCGATTGAAAATACAAAATTTCTAACAGAAACATCGCGCCCTTCTTTGCGTAGGAATTAAGAACTTTATTTTGTGAAGTCGAGTACGCAAAAATATTGACGGCATTGTGCGCCATACTATAGGCTACAACTGTCGAGGGTTCATCTCTCGACAGTTGGACTGAGTGAAGAGAGAGATCGACCGACCCAAGGGCAAAGATAGAGAGAAAGGCTGCCGGGAGCAAGATGAACATTCCATCCGAGATGAACTTGTTGAAAACCTCCAACCTGCAACAGAGCGCGCCCGCATTGAAGCTCACAAGCTAAATAACTGGCGCAAACATAGTAAAATTCATATAAATATTGCAGAAGGAAAAAAAGGTTCATACTGCCAACATGAACTGTAAGCTTGCATTTCTGTGCATAATTGTTATGTTTATCTCTAATGTCCAGTGCATTGCGGCACACGGGACCTGGTGCTTCGTACGCAAGTCTGAAGAACATTTTCTTCTGTCTCATTCAGGAGAGGATTAATATTTTGAAACTATGGCATGAACTTGATTTGCTACACAGCTGGAACATGAGATGAGAAATAATTCATTCATCGTGTGGAATGCAGAGGACAAATTACTGGTGCAGAGGTGCATTGAGAAGATACCTTCGTTTATACGAGCCGCAACTTCGATGAGATTAGTGTGGCTCGAAGATGCATGACTTTCATACATCATAACTGAATGCAAATCACGTAAGGAAGACGTTTATCAGCGGCTCCCACACCTCATGAAGAGTCACAGCAAGAAATTAGAGCAATCATAGATTGGCGAAATGAATTATGTTTTCAGTTTGCTAGGCATTGATATGGTTTCTTACTAATACTTTACTTCGCTTAAAGACAAATGATTGTTCGCAACGTGATTGCACGTTGACATAAACCACCAATGAAACGATGCACAAGTTTAGGATTCAGTATCAAAATTTCTCCACTATGTATACACAGCATGGAAAGGCAGCTTTGCTTCACTACGGAGCATAGAAACATCCAAGAACAACAGCCACCCTCAGAAATATAGCAGAATTACTCAAGTTAAGGAAGCCCCAGCAACTGTTCTTAAACGACTGCCATTAATACCGAGCCAAAATAAGAGAATTTAGGCTAAAGGCCTGCGCACGGGCGATTAAGTTAGTCTGGGGCACAGGAACTCCGGAAGAGAAGTCGAAAAAAAACGGGGCGTCTGAAACAGATTGCTTTGTCTGCAGGGGCAGATCTATAGGGCTGCTGCAGCCGCAGCTGCTGAGACCACTATTGATCTGAGCAACAGTGCCACTCCCTGTTGGTAGGCACGTACCAGCTGATTCTTTCTCCGCTAACGCTTTGATAATTTCAGAAATCCTCTCTGATCCAAGAGCACCTCCAAGAATTGAGTGTAATGTCGCGAAGCACACGCTACAACACACAAGCACACGCTACAACACACAAGCACACGCTACAACACTCAAGCACACGCTACAACACTCAAGCACACGCTACAACACTCATCACTATCGACAGCAGCGACTATCAACACGCGCATCTAGTCTGGGCCCACATGCACGCACGGAAGGCATCACTCGTAAGGTTTCTTCACTTTCTTGCTCACCAGGAGGCGAATGAAGAAGTAAAGCACGGCGCTGATAGAACAATTAGTGACAATGTTCAGTCTCAGCGGCGGACAAATGCAGAGCGATAACAAGACAGATAAGAGACAATCAAACACAGCACGCGCGCTGATGAGCAGCTGGAAGCAAAAACTTGGAGCTGGATTGACGCTTCCCTGCCTGGCGGGTGGCAGCCGCTAAAATTACATAATGGGTTAATGAAAGTGGAATAAAATAACTTATTTTATTGGTTAGTTTAAAGCTCCCTCGCCCCGTGGAATGAGATCTCATGACACCGGAAAGAAGGGGCCCTTAGTGTGAACTTTATAAAACGTGGAATTTATGCGCAGGTGTGTTCCCACTCACGATTCCCTGCGTACAGAAGCACCAAGTTAAGAAAGAAGAGAAAGAAAATATGAAGTATAATAGATACAATATAATAGATACAAAGATACAGAGATACAATAGGTATCTTGCTAAGTGGGCAAGAAAGATACAAGTCCCGAAGGCCAACCTAGAGCTGAGACCTAAGAGTGCCCCCCTGGGGACGCTAGTCCCCATAGCATACGATAGACAAACCTAACCCTATTGCCTATCCTATGCCGCCTCAGGGGATAAAATAAAGAATGAATGAAACTATTTTCAACCTAAAACAGAGTAAAACCAAATCGCATTATACATACATTTAAGAAATAAAAACACGTTTCTTCATTCTTCATCTTATTTCACTTTTATCCATGCGATAAGTGTCAATTCATTTAATTTTCCTGTATTAACTTTTCAGATCAAGCCATGATGGATTGAATTTATCCTACCTATGCGATAATTAATGTCACTTTTACTGAAAAGCAATTGTAATCTCGCATCTAAAGAGCGTACAGCTGGAAGCACAGCGATGCGAAATCTACCTCACCTATTTTTGGCTCGTCCTTCATAGTGAACGAAATGGAAGTGCAACCTATTTTTTACTCACAATGCCAGCTCCTCTTAAGCAATTCTATGTTAAGTAATGTACAGAAAAGGTTCAAGCAGGATCATAACAACAATAATCAAAACGAAAGGGCGTCATATCAGAGCTAGTTTACATCGAAAAAATGAATAAACTGAGCAATTTTCATAAAATAACAGCAGTGTGGAGGCGTAGACACACATAAAATACGAGTGAAAAAGAGGTATTCACTCGAAACATGATACATTATTTCCTCCACGAGGGCCCGTTTTGCAGAGGTGTAAGGATTTGCAAAAGAGAGCGATTCCCAACTCATCGCCTCCGTCCGCCTTGCGTGCGCTCAAATTAAGATAGGACAGCAACTTAATTAAGAATTCGATCCTGAGCGTAAAAATTAAAGCGCGCTCAAAAGAGTGTCCGTGCATCACTCCCACCACAGGGCAAACGCTTACGATCTCGAGTCCTTGCTTCACATAATTCCTACATGATTGGATATTGTGCTGCCATGAACTGGTACAGACATGCATCATCTCCAAATTGTACCCCGTACACACCCTGAATATTGCACCCCATACACACCCTGAATATTGCACCCCATACACACCCTGAATATTGCATCCCATACACACCCTGAATATTTCACCCCATACACACCCTAGAGTAATGCCCCCCTCTTCCCCCTACACAGTCTGGGTTACCGCAAAGGCGTAACCCGCATTCGCTTGTATTGAACAAGATGCAGCAACGGCGCAGTGGAAAGCTAAGGTCAACTGTACAGTCTAACTTCCCCGCCACCTCATCGATAAAATTTTAAAAATAATTGACAAAAGTAGTTGCGTGAACGCAAAATTGTAGATCATTATAGATGCCAATGCGCAAAGTTTTGACCAGGTACTACGAACCTGTATACAATGTAAATTGCACCCGTACGAATGCCATTATTAGGATGTTGCGCGGGACAGAGGCAGAGAACTAATCCCTAAATTGAGTGTTGTGCGGGACAGAGGCAGAGAATTAATCTCTTAATAGAGTGTTGTCTGGGACAGAGGCAGAGGATTAATCCCTAAATTCACTGTTGCCTGGGACAGAGGATCCCTAAATTGAGTGTTGCGTGTGACAGAAGCGGAGAATTAAGTGCAGCACTGCAAGCGTCGGAGGTCAAAACTAAAAAAAATGATTCATCGTTGCAATTACAAGCGATGATGACGGGCGGTGTTGCACCGGAAGCGGCGGCGGCGGCAGCAGCTGTAGCAAAACATCAACAGGAGCAAGAGCAGCAGCAATACACATCAGTAACATTAGCAGCAATTGCTCCCACGACAGGAGATGAGATCACGTTGAGCTGCAAGCAACAACGTGGCGTCACGCACAAACCCCGCGTGCGGCCGTGCACTTCATCCTGCCAAAGTACCCAGCATGCACGTCTGCAATTACACGTGTATCCCACAGGGACGTAGCCCGCACAGCCGACGCGGTTCACGCGCTCCATCACAAACTAGGTGAAAAAGATCGGGTTCGCTCGATTTGCGGGATAACTCGGGTACATCCGCGCTTATGATGTTGGAACATGGGACGTTGTCGGACTCGTAGGTCACTCATAGCACGACTACGAGTCTACGATCACACGGACTGAGAGCGAGACGAGCTACCTCGAGAGACGCCAGCCTCATGCCAGGAGCTGTCGCGTCTGGCAGCAGATACATGCATGCACAGACGCCGCAGTTGTTGTACGCACGCCTACACCAGCGAGAGGTTTGTGAGCCCGACCTGTGGGCTGTGGAGATGGGCAGGTATTGCAACAGAGTTCAATCTTGATCATTCTTTCGAAAGATATTTTCCCTACTTCGTACGTAACTTGAATTTCACTTCCAACATTAATTGGAATACAGTTGTACTGTATTCCAGACTAACATCCCCGTAGGTTTAACAATTAATTACGAATTTTAGTCTCGTGTATTGAGATCCCATTTTCTTGAGAATTTGAATGCTACGCACTTGCACCCTCAGTGGACCGGAATCATGGATACCAACGATGTCCATAGGGGTTGATCGAAGCGCCATCTGCTTAGTGAAGATGACGCTTCGACTCGAAACAAAAGAATTTCACGTATGGATCTATTTCGGAGAAATCAAATTCGAATTAAAAAGTATAACATCAAAGCAGCTGAAAACATATTTGTCTTTCATAAAACTGTACTTTCGAGCTCATTGCTCATCACTAGTGGAGACTAAATGTGCGAGAAAAAATAACCCCCAATTTTATTTTTGTGCAAATGTATAGCAACTATGAAATAAGCCGTGAGAAGGTAGCGCTCGCTGGCACCTTCTCAAGCCGTGCATGCGCGGGTCTTTCCTTCTCAAAATGTGGAATCACAAACGCAAATACGATTTTTGTACCGTCAGTGCTTTGTCTACAGAACAGGACCTAACCATAAACGTGTATGCTCTTTGGTTTACAATTTCAAATAAGAACTTTCATACAACGAATAAAAACGACAGAAAATAATGCAGGGTGCGCCTGAATGTTTTGAGTTTATGAGTTACAGTAATGCTCATAATTATAATAGGCCAAGGAGGCCTCACACAACAAGGTAGAGCCGAAGGATGTGTGAGAGAACTCAAGTGAAGGATTGAACGGCTTCCGCAGAGCTGTGTACACCAAATCAAGTGAGGCTGCCAGCATACGGCGTGGTGACAGGCACAGAAAATAGCCAAGAGATAGTCCCACTTAGCGAGAGAGTGTGGGCTTTCGTATTTTAAAACATTAAACGCGTTGACTCCGAAGTGGGTCATATATGGTACACGCGATCATCTAACCTAACCTAATGCGGCCAAAGCACTCTAATGTATAAATACAAATTTTCGAGTTTTCTTCCAATTTGTTTTCATCAATTGAAAAAGCTAGTTCTGATTAGAAAGAAAATTAATAGAGTAACCAAATTTGTGAAACCAAAATCCTTCATTTATAAACTCGGAGTAGAGATATTTGTCGGCATGTAATTTTACCTGTGTGGAGAATCGGAGTCAACGTGTTAAACAACCTTTTTGAGAATAAGACAGGATTATTACCGGCATGACGCACACGCTCAAAAGCAACACTTCAGCCCAATAAAAATCACCTCGCACCTAAACAACGAAGAAAGAAAGGATATAGCAACAAAGATGATTTTACGTAAGCAGAAGTTGGCTCGAATTAAATGATCGCCAACCCCACTAGAAGCACATAGCGCCCGCCTGAATCAAAAATTATGCCCCGCTAGAACTGATACTGCCCATGCTTCTGAAGCCTCTTCGCACTACTAGGGTATCTTTGAGCAATGCAGAACGGACGCTGGCTAGGACAGACAACGTTAGCTTACCTTGTTGAAAGAAGCTCAGGAACTGTTCTATTTACCTAGGAATCGCTAAGTACCCAAAATGTGCGAAAGGATAGACATAAGCCTCTTCAGCCACCCCCTAGTCTGTAAATTTGAAGATGTGAATCTCATCATCTTCGCCATTCAAATCGCTAATGGTTGACCGAGGTGAACGTTGGTCCTGCTTAAGTCGACGGGAAGCTAAAGACAGGTGAAGTGAGAATTAGAAACGAGGTGAACGAGTTATTTCAACAAATCCAGGTCCAAGTCGCTGAAGAAAATGAGTGCAAAAAAGGTCACACTTTACTGAATAAATGTGAACAGTATTGTGCTGTGCTTAAATATTTTCCATAAAGAATGTATGTATAAGAGAACTAAAGTGAAGGATTTATAAAACCACGTTGAGAAATTACCTTTTAAGGTCAACTACAATTGGCCATCAGTTCATTTCTGAAGTAAGAATATAACATTTTAAGTGTAGCAGGACTACATTTACGAAGGCTCAATTTTAGAATATGTCCGAAGAAATTCTAGCCCCAATGGAGAATCCCCAGCACATACGAGTGCGATTACCAGACACCGATTCCAAAGCTATCATCCCTCACAAAAAATGAAGAGAGATAGACAAGCCGCACACGCTTTAGAAAGGAACGCTGCCTGTGTCAGAAGAACAACGAAGCGAACACGAAGGAAGACAGCCACAAACAACACGACAGGCTCTGCCGGCTAGGGGAAGGAACAGGAGAGAAAGTTAAGGATGAATGAACTGGTGAACTGTGACTCGTCCTGAGGTTAGAACTTTCCAGCAATCCCCCAGCAAACACTGGAGACAGGGGACATGTGACTCGAGGTCCATTTGTGCATGCGAACACTCCGAGCTGTGCTCCGTGCCTGGCTGTGCACTCAAAGGTGTGCTATCTGTACAGTTGTACAGTAATTAATGCTCTTTCAAATGCAATTTTATAACATGGGAGAAATTGCGCAAGTCTCTAGGTGACTTGCACACCGTGGTAGCAAGCAAGAGCTCAGAAATGCAACTTAATGAGCGGGAAACGTGAGAAATGATAGTCAAGCAGCAGTGACCTTCAATAAAATAAAGTATATTGAGCAACAACCCAGACTGTCATCAACTGATACAGCCAATAAACTGAACTGTGCCGAAATTAACGCTGACATTCACTAACTGATGGTTGTCAAATTTATCGAAATTGCATAAATATTCGTGAAATTATCCCTGATCTAGCCATGAACAGGTACAGGGAAACACAAAAATAAATTTTTAAAGGACCCTCTGGACAATTATTAGGACGAATTGTGAAATGTTTGTGACACACGAAATACAACAACGGATCTCCAACTGTAAAATTGGAAAAACTATTACGAAGGTCAAACAAAATAAATAAAATACACGCGATCATTGGCCCTGCAGTGACAAAAAATCCACACACCCTTCACGCATATTCATGAACTAAAAAAAGAAGCGCAGCAATCTTCAAAGAAACTGCCACACGTGTGAAGCAGCAGAACCCAGTTCACGGCCACACGGTTTCACCGCAGGAAGAGAGAGCGAGGCAACGTCGTCCAACTCGCAAATTTTCGCCATACCAAGAAGATGCCTGAGCGAACACTGCACACCCCGCACGCTCAGTTGAGCAACACAAGGTTGACCTCCGAGTTCCGAATGGCCTTATATGGTCTACATCCATGAGCGTGACCTGGCCTTCTGCTCATGAACGTCTTAACGTCTTCGTATTCTTTCATTTTGTAGCTTCAGTTACCCATCTGTGGCTTGAAATTTTCATATTTGCTAGCGTTCCAGCGTTCAGTTTCCGCTGGCAAACGCAACAGCTTGAATCTTATCAGTTTAATGACATTCATTAGCTCAATAACCTTCACATTCTGGGGCATATTTCCACAACTTCACATGTCAGTTTCATACAATGCATATAATACTACTTACGTACTGGCATGACAGCCAGCTACGAAATCTCAAAAACCTTTCCCAAATTTAAATGGTAGAATACACGTCATGATCCACAGAGTTCGTGTGTTAAACTCTTTTCGCTGCGCCAAACACTCGTGTGAATACAACGGGCAGAGATGCCAACGAAATGAGGAGGCCCAATCTGCGTAAATGTTCATGGTGATTAAGCATTATTGCTACGGGCTCCATGGTGTAGTGGTTAGCGTGATGGCCTCACAACCGAAAGGACCAGGGTTCGAGCCTCGGTTCAGGTGAGGCTTTTCACGTACGTGACTGCGGAGTACTTTACCTTGGAAAAGGAAGTTTAAACCAAACATTCCTCTCATCCCCCACCACATCAGTAGTTGTAAGGTATTTTAAGTCCAAAAAATTGTGTTGGAATAAATAAAAGTTCTTGAAAAATCTGTCATTTTATGGGGTTGGGAGTGGAGGGGTTACCTCAAGGTGTTTCAACAGAGCCAGAGAGCTTTCCAAGAGTGACTGAATGAATATTGGATTACATCAGTCAGCGTACCAGGCGCTCCTATGGGTAGAAGACGTCAGTTTCACGGCACGTAAATCGAACTCAACTCCCCCAAGAAAGGAAATGACTAGTAAACAATGTAACACGTTATGAAACTTGAACCCATAACAGATGCATACATAACAGACGAACTACCAATTCTGCGGTGGCTTGAGATACCACTCGGAAAATCTTAGTCCTTGAGGTGCCTTGTGGCACCCTTCAACGCCCATCTGATTTTGGACAAAGACTCCAAATTTATACTAAGTAATGTTCATGTAGCACAGGATAAGAACCTGGCTATCAATTTCCGTCGGCAAATTGAACGCCCAATAATGAATGAACACGTTGACTCCGATTCTCCACACAGGTAAAATTACATGCCGACAAACATCTCTACTGTGAATTTGAAAATGAAGGATTTTTGTTTCGCAAATTTGGTTAAAATATTAATTTTCTTTCTAATCAGAACTAGCTTATTCGATTGGTGTACACAAATTTGAAGAAAACTCGAAAATTTGTATTTATACATGATAGTGCTTTGGTTACATTAGGTTAGGTTAGATGATCGCGTGTACCATATATGACCCACTTCGGAGTCTACGTGTTAAGTAATAAAACGTAATTTCTGTACAATGGTACAGAAACCGCCCCGAGTCGCACAGCGTTGAACGTCTCATATGTACGCTCTCGAGGGAATCTAAGGAAACCCAGAAGTAGCCCTTGAACAACGCAAAATCCTTCAAATACTCTGACAAACAGCATTATGGAGCGCAGTCCTGACACTCACCACCAGCTTCCCGCTTTGAATGGATTATAGTGAGTTCATCTTGGACTCGCCGGGTTTAACACGACGCGCCTCGTAGGGCACCGGGGACATGGAGGCAGGAAAGTCTGTCCTCTTACTAACGAAACAAACAATTCATGAGAAACTGGCACGTGCCGATCACTCGCATTGTGTGTAAAGAGAGCGGGGCCCTATGTTCCCTGACTCTGGGGAGCGGGGCCCTATGTTCCCTGACTCTGGGGAGCGGGGCCCAGCTCTAGATGCCGTGGCGCGGGGGCGAAAGAAAACTTGTGAAATGATAACGAGTAAAAACAAAGAGGAACTAAAACGTTTTGAGAATATAAAGACGGATACACAGATAAACATAACACAAAAAGTACAAGATCACCTCCTAAAAAAAGAATAATATGCTACATGTTTATTTTTATTCACACCGAACGTTCTAATAGCACAAAACATGAATTTTGAACACTGAACTTACGATATCTCTTGCAATAAAATAAATTTCGTGATAATGGTCTAGCAGTAAAATAAATTTCGCAATAATGGTTCAACTCGTGCTATGAAATAAACAAGATAAGATTTGAGTTTTGCCTATTCTACATACCTTGAAGCATATGGCAATTTCACTATAAGATTTTTCCATATCATGGGCAACGAAGGTGAATATAACGAGCGATTGCAATCAGGAAAACTAATCCCTCACAAAGATTATTGAACAAACTAGTGGCTTGACCCGTCAAAAACGACGGGATTTACAAAACAGAAACGGACGAGACCTCCCTCCCCGATGGATAGACGGTCTCTTAGCGTGACACCAAACCTATAAATAAATGTATTCACGTGCGGCGGTCTTCTCTTCCCTTGTATTAGAGGCAAACCCTCTGAAAGTGAAGAGGTCTCCAGGTTCAATATTAATAGTGTGCATATTCATCCTTTTTTCAAATTCTGTACTTTGTTTTACCATCGGTATACGATTTCCTAGAAAAAAGCAGTGATTTCATTTGTAATACAATTTCCAAGGAGAAAATCATGAACGTTCATTCAACAACGACACATTCGAGCCAAAAGTCACAAATTGGCCGTCTGATCTCTGAAGCAAGTGAGGGCAATAAGTTGTTGTAGTTGTAGTAGTAGTGAAATCAGCGCTTCAGAAACTCAGTCTATCTCGCACCGAAAGAGTAGGGACCATTTAGTATGGACTTGGGAGAACGAGGATTCTATGCACAGGGTGTGTTCCCACACAAGATCCCCTGCGCATAGAAACAGCAAGTTAAGAAGGAAGAGCAAGAAAAGACAAATAGGAAATAGCGAAGAAGGAATGAAAACAGAAGGAAGCAAAGTGGGCACAAAAGACAGAAGTCCCGAAGTCCTATCTACAGCTGAGGTACCCTAGCAGTACTCGTGAGGGCAATAAACAGGCGACACCGGTAACTGGCAACATTTTTACATAAGAAACCCCGGCCAAACGTAGCAATTAATAGCAAGAGCAACAATGACCCCCGTCACATCACCGGGAGGGCTGAAATCGTGCTGCGCCGCACCTGCTGGCCCCGCATAGTGGGTGCCAATTCTAAGCGACGATATCAATATGACAAACGAAAGGAACTTCAATGAAGTAAAAATACAACGAACATGTTGGGTTTTAAATGCTGTACAATTCCTTGGAGGCACCTCAGCACTGTGAGCGATGAGAAATCTAATTTTATACCCTGTGCATGTAACAGCTAAAAATCACCGTAGCTTGTCTACAACAGTTGCTTTCTTTCCGAGACGAAAATCAGGAGAGAATCCGAGTGAGACTTGGTTGCATTAAAGCGTCAAACTAGCAAGACGACTAAACGTCAGTGGTGTCTAAAGAAACCTTGCTTGTTCAAACAAGATTGAAAAAGCAGAATTTCTATCTTGAGTAACCAACCATCTGCCACTGCACCACTCGATCTCTCGATACCTCACCAACACTGCCCTCTCCCCTCAATTGCATATTCTTTCTTTGTGACTATTTAAGTGATTTGATATATAAGAGTAGAAATATCTCTGGAAGACATTTTATTTCTTGCTTTAGGCGATCGTTTGTTACCAAGTCAAAGCATTCTTGTTATAAGTAAAATCTTGAAGCTAGAGGTGCGGCAAGCTATGTACCTTAAAACTCAGGTAAAGGTAATGAATTTAAAGAAATAAAAAGAAAATGTTTCCACTAAAATATAAATTTACACCCATATTTTCTAATTCAATTGATCAGACAAGAACAAACTTGTATAGCAGCAATATACATACCTTGAGATGGAAAAGAAGGGAATCTCTGTCTGAGCGGGATCAGCTACACAGCGGAACCTAACTCGGCAACGACTCAACTGACACTAGCTAGAAGTTGCTTCAGAGACGCTTCGTTGCAGAAACGAGACACGCTCTTGGCTCTGCCTGCAACATGGGTGCGGTCACTTAGTTATATCTCATGCCCAATAGATGGCGCATTCCTCCTATTACCACAGTAATATCTGTAAGTTAGATACCCAGTGCAGAGAAAACATAAGCCATATTTCTCCTACTTATTTGAAAAGATGATTTCTTATCTCTTTAGCTCGTATAAACTTGAACCGCCAGTCTTCTACAGTCGAACAATTCTAATCTAGCGATGCGCTCTGTAAAATCTGAATGGGTAATGTCTGAGCTCATCGCGAAAAATAACTTCTGAGTTCACTGGGTTTGGAAATCATGGAGTCGGAGCCAGACTTTCATTTACATGAGCGTGACCTTGTACTCTCCTCGGTATACAAGGACTACTTGAAAAACATGAGGAATCTACGCCAATTAGATAGGAACTGGCGACCTTATTTTACGACATAGCTTCAGACACTTTAACGAAATACGGTTCGAAGTAAAAAATGCAACTTGCCTTTAAGCCAACACTGCTTCACGTATGAAATTTAGTAAACTGAATGTGATTACTTTTACAGACGACTTGTGATTGCTCATACAAAAAATGTAGCTCATCATTGGGAAACACTGTCCTCATCTTTTTGTCTCTATAACAACTAATTTAGCATTAATGAATCGGCAATAGAAAATATGTATCATGTGAAAAACAGTTGGACAACTAGAAAATTTAGGCAGTGAAGGGTAAAAACATCACCTGCGTCGTACGGAAGGCATGACTTTATAACTATACGTATAATTGTAAAAAAGTAATATCTTTAAGTTTAGTTGGTCATAAAATTTTTAACAAAAGTATTTATTTCATTTTGTTTTCCACGTGAACGTAATCATGTACAATGAGCCAACTAGCCTTCCTTCTTTTTTCTTATTCATTGATTTCAAATGATTAAGAGAATGAGAATAGTAGGAATATAATAGCATCTTACAAGCCGGAGCCAAAAAGACATAACTGGCAAGTGATTCATGAAAGACGGGCTGAGTTGTCACTCCAGAGCTACGAAATATATTTTCAACATAATCTGCAATGTTTTTCGGGACCACTCGTCATGATATTGCTGCTTGAGAATGCATGATGGTGAAAAGTTCAAATTTCTGAAAGATTTGACACGTTTTATCCAGCTCAGTGTTCGTGTGAAAGTATCTTTTTAGGAAGAGGTGATAGATTTATATCTCTGTAAAAGTTGAAAACACAACTTCGTCTTGACGCTTGGTGTGATGTCACCACTCCAAAATATATCGGCATTAACCCATTAGATAGTACGAAGGACTACGGCAAACGGATACGAACAAATCAATTTCTCAAAAATATATGTCAGTTCCGACCAAAGCTTGCGTCCGTCCGAGTGTGTGCAGTGTGCGGTGTGTACCAGTGTGTGTACTCCAGGGTCAGTCGATCCACTCGAACATTGCGGTAACGTTAGGCTACTCGCGCTCAGTCGTGCGATGCTTGCGTCCGTGAAGCTTCCACACCAACTCAGATTTAGGGCTGTTTTTTCACTGTCCGGATTTTCTATTTTAATTCCAAATTAGAGTTTCAATCACACTCGCTGACATTGATCACGTTTAGTTTTGCAAGCTAAGAGCAGTATAAAGTTTAGAATACAGAAATTCTGAAGCTGAACTTCTACCGGCTGAAAGAAATTGTCTCACTCGTCTCCCTCGACTGTAATAGGCTGAGGGTAACCAAGGACAACCTGTGATCGCCGCGAGAGCTATCGCTAAGTAACCTCGCCTTCCTCACATACAGTTGTCCCTTTGAACGCGTGACATACATGCACATTTCCGTGAAAAATCGTTTTGCACTGTAATGATAATAGGCTCCGGTCTGCTACTTTGATGACCTCATGATACGTGAATTCTGTCAACTATCGAAGAATTTATAGTCGTCTTATTAAGCACTCAGATCACGGTTTCATGACGTCCCTCTGCAAATAAGTGTGAGTGAGTCATTAGCTGTGCCCTGCATTCTGAGACGTACTGTGTAATTTAAGGTCTTCTTAGCTCAACACTCACCGTACCTGCACTTGTGATGTAACAAAAATAATTCTTCGTTTCTCTATGGTTTATCTAATGTTTATTTCGTACTTTAAATTGTCGTAAAGGAAAACCGTTTAAAGTGGGTTGAATGACAAACTTTTACCAAGTCAGTGTTGAGAACACAACAGTTCCGTTAAAAACACGTCGCGCGAAGTCAACATGTTTTCTCAATAAATTAAATAAAAACCAATAAAAACCATTTCCACATCAGCTTCCAAAGCCTTACAACACTAGCTTGAACCATTCCAATTTTTTTCCGGATCAAAATTATTTCATTTTCAGTCACACCGTGAATTTGGCAAAAATTCAGAGCTTTAGAATTGCTGCCTGGGTACGCTGTAAGCCCCTACCTCGTGAGGGTTGTCGTCTCACTTGCGCCTGTGCCCCGACGCGTCTAACAATACCGGCTCGGGAGAAATGCATTTGGTGTACCTCTCATTATTTCCCGCTGTGATGTCACCGAGAAGTTAAATGAACAGGAAATTGTCGAACAGATGTGCTTATTTCAAAGGGCGTTCCGTCCTAACTGCATTTGCTCCTATGCATAAACTATTATTTTTTTGGCCATGGTAGAAAGGAATCTCTCACGTGCCCAGAAAATTAAAAGTT
>VOMN01108464.1:0-42381 GCA_014899125.1 Orchestia grillus | reverse complement strand
TTTAGACCTGTTGTCTTCGCTATTTTATTTGCTTTGAAATTTTCCAGTAGCAAAGCTAGTTTACCTCCGAATATCAGCGTTGATGGACAACGAGTTTCAACTACAGGTTTGCACTGAATCATTTAGAATATGGTAACATCAATCCCAACGGGAACTGCACGCGACAGAATTCGCTACCTCAGATCTTCGGGTATCGAAGCTTCGATACTCTCTCTCTCTCTCTAGAGGAGGGGTGGGAGGGGATGGGGGTGGTGTGGGAGCCAAAATGATTGTTGAATGGAAGATGCAAACTAGGGATCAACACAAACTGTGCCCTCGCGACGCATGGTGCCCTCTCTGCAGCTGCGACCAGTTTTAGACCCAGCTCTCATGCAAATGCTATCTATCTATGCTATGAAATGTTCAGTATGCGCGCCTCGCCAAAAATGGCGGGACTTACGATATTGATTATATTAAAGTGAATAAAATTTTCCTAGTGAAGCATGCAATGAGTCACAAGTGTTCCTCAGCGTTTCCTTGATATCAACTATTAAACTATTCACAACCAACTGTGCTAGCTAAAATACTGCCAGATTGTATCCATTTTTCGTTTGTAACTTTTCACTCACCCTATATTTTCAGAGTTGATTACGTGCATGGGATGTTAAAAACACTCCTTTATTCGTAGCTTTAGTAAATACTCGAAAAGCTAAACGCTTCTAAAATCATTGTCAAGTTAATAAATCTGAAATGTACAAAACCGAATTAAAATCGTTCCAAATAGCAGAAGTAATTACTACTTGATAGATCACCTAATTGTACGCATCTAGGATAGGAAAATGTATATTGAGTCACAAGGTAACTCTACTTCAAAAATTAAATTGCGCCGTAATATTATTACACTCTCTGCTGGGCCAGCCCGACACCAAATCGCGGCTGCGGTCAGTGCGCTGCTCTACCGGTTCACGTTCCAATAATACTAGTGCTCGCATATCCATTGAACAATTTAAGCATGAAAAAATCTAAAGTATTTTAATTGAAAATGTTTTTTTGTAAATAAGAAGAGCTTCTAAAATATTCAAAGGGTCTCTCTCTCTACTCGAAGCATAGTATAGAATATTTGTATTGTTAAGGAAATCTTCTTCTGTTGGCTTACTGTCGTGAACAGTACGAAAATGGTCAAATATGGCACCCTGATATTTGCGGAAGTTGAGTCAATTTTATAATTTCTTTGTGGTAAGTCCAACGTAGCGATTATCCAGAGACCATTCTTTGCTATTCCACTTGAACTGATACACCTCACTGAACTTCAAGGCCACTATTAGAAAATTTAGCTCAGTCGTTGGGCACTATTTTGTCAATAATTTTTTTGTTTTTGTAATTAATGCATGGTTAGATTCGTGCATAATTGTCTATCGGTTTCACATAAGTGAGAACAATATCTTTCAGTACTTTTTCGTCCATTTTATTGCTATTATGCATTTAGTTTCCATAATTGAAATTGATTTTTTGTTGAACAGGTTCTTGAGTGGCTCCAGGATTCGAAGTGCAATAGTTCATAAACTGAATGATTTTGCGGTCCATCAGAAAATTATGAAAGTGATTATTTGTCAAAAGTTTTCAATGCGTATGATCTCTGTAAGTTATGCCATCCAAGAATGACCGATGTGAAAGGCTCGTTGAAGGTAAGAATTGATAACTTCTTGTTTGTATTTGGGGCATCGGCATCAAAGTGCAAGATTTCTCCAGAACTTGTAATTTTCGTAAAAACTGCAGATTGATTGCAGCCATTTCACGACTCCACCTCAATGTTCGAAAAAGTTAATTTGTCGATGACATTTTCTTCAAACGTAAAATTTAAAACCGAACACTGTTTCATTTTCGGCCTGAGTAACTCTAATTTCCCTTCACTTTCCATTCCCTCGAAAATGTCATGAAAAAGTCGGCAATATGCATATGATCCATTTAGGTAGGGAAGACACAGCAGAACTTGTTTCTTCATACATTTGACACTCGTAAAAATTCGCTAGTGTTGGTCCGACCGAATGGCGGTCTCCATGCGACTCCGCCCACTGGTGGGTAGAGCGGCCCACCGACGAGGCAGGAAGGTGTGCGGCTGTAGTGCACACGACGCGCAATTTCTGAAGGGTGATCTGGCTCAGGGTTATTGATGATGCCATGATCGGGTGATGGTTTACGTTGTCCAATATTATTTCAATGGTCGTTACGACTGGGAAATTAGAAACAAGAAAATTAGGGACCTAATTGGACTCTAAACCTAAGCTAAATCATCTAATTGGGATTTTGCTAAGTCAAGTGGTTTACCAGTTCAAGCGTAACAGCAGAGAATTTGCGTCTCTAGATAATCGCTATATCACACTTATCAATATGAAATTACAAAATAGACTCAGCTTCCACAAATATCATGATGCCATATCTAACCATCTTCGTATCGTTCACGACCGCAAACCAACAGAAGAAGATCCCATGGTTTTTAGCATCCCTAACAAGCAATAAATTCGGAATCGTATCGTAAAATATCGTATTCTATCGAGTAAAATATTTACTTCCCTTTAGATTACATTCATGTACGATACGATATTCAGTATCCGTTCAATGACCCAGCTGGATCAGATGACCATCAATTTTGTCTTATTTAATTTCTCTGGCCACATATAATTAATACATCTAATGAAATAATGTTTACAGAAATATTCTTTCATGAAATACTAATTCGGACGACGGAGAGACCAACAAATGAATCTGTAGCCAAGCGGTATTCTTGTAAACAGGGATACACCAAGTATTTTTTTTTGTGAGAACCATTTATTTACTCATGAAGATATTAGTTAAGAGAAAGTTCCCAAGCACTGAATCTCAGGTGCGTATTCCTAACAAGCGAGACTGTCAGAGAAGACAGTCCGCTTCAGAGATGCAGAAAATTACATTATTTCACACAAGATTTGAGGCCGCTTCTGATGGCATCGGGACGCTAGCTGAATAATAAATACTTTATATTTGCGGTAATAGAACCGTTTGAAGGCTCTCCGTGTCAAGAAGTTGACTTTTCTGTAGATATTTTTCCGAGTGCAGCGTACGACAACGACAACGGTTATTTTCATACCTGTTACAACCCATTGGATATTAAATCAAGGCTCCTATGAGCAAAAGACTCATTTTTTGTAAAGGTCGTTTGTGACGCACTGTAATCGTTTCTTTTTCATATATCTTTAACCTTACCCGAACAGGCACTTTTGAATAGAAAGAGAATCATAAGTTATTATCTTGAAATTGAGTGTGAGTGTGCATGAGGTACTGTGGTCATCATGGTTCTTGGCCTGATTTTTGCGAATAGAAATCTTCTCCACAGTATTATTATGAGTCAATACATCTCTCCTCGGTATAAATATTCATCTTCGAAATTGTTTCACTAATTAATGCTCTTCTACTTAAGACTTCCTCCCAACGAATGTCCACTTTTCTAGATGAGCTCGCTGCGTACAAAGAAATTGTTTAGCGATATTTTGCCGCCTTCTTCAGCCTGTATTTCAGTCATCTTTTATTTCGGTCTCCAACGGAGTTTCGTGCTTGACTCAGCGTGCGACAAAATACCAGACCAATGATTTGGCTGCAACTCAAGAAACCTGTCGTCTGCTATGGAGTATTTAACCTTTCCCTTATTGCGGACCTAATGATATTGCCTAGGGTCGGATATTGCGAGCATCGCTTTTATTGACATCATTACGTGTTGAGCCACTTGTTGTTGTTACTGTTATTGCGAGCCATTGTAACTCTGACGCTCTTTGGAAGAATTGGAGGAGGCAGCTGTCTTTGTAGCACGCGCCGTGTACGCATTTCTGGAAGGCCCTGAAAAACATTCCGGAGAAATTGGACTTCTTCTTTCGTTCCTTTCCGCCCGGGTCTCGATTGGACACAAGTCGGAATGATGCTAGCCGATAGTTCGAGACGCTGTGATAGCCAATATGTAACTGTGACGCTGTGATAGCCAATATGTAACTGGCTCAACATTTCTTCGTTTCTTTGGACTGTTCAATTCTGCGGTGCGTGAGAGCTCGTACATGTGTAGTAATACTTGTATAATTGGCTTGCTCTCAGTATCGTCGTAAAATGTCCAGTCGTCGAGAAAACAGGTATGAGCATCCATTCAAAGTACAGAAAAATAATTACGTGGGTTTTTATTATCATCTTTCTGAAGCATTTATATGGGAGTATCACGACTACTATGCAGTAAGCAATTTTCATGGCCATGTTTTTGTGGCTACGAATAGATTTTACTGAAATATTATGCGTGTGTAGACATTGCGCTTTTGTAAATACAACCATCCTGTCCAATCCCGAATTTTTTCTTATTATTCTGGCGCTTTTCCGCCATCAGTTAGGTACGATAATGTTCTCTTAAGCGTAACGCACACATCAGTTTTAATTCCTAAGGCCCTCAGGGGGCGTAGGATAGGCAATAGGGTTAGGTCGTCTGTCATATACTATGGGCACTGGTGACCCCAGAGGGACTGTTAGGCTACCTTAGCTATACATAGACCTTCGAGAATTCTAACTTTCGGGCCTAATATGCTTTTTTTAAGTTTTTACACCTTCGTCGTTCAGTAATGATGACTCGCTTGTATGAGCGGACTAGTTCACCAGATCCTTCAGTAATGATGACTCGCTTGTATGAGCGGACTAGTTCGCCAGATCCTTCAGTAATGATGTTTCGAGTGCACAGACAATTTTCTTCTAGATGTACTGTGAAATGAGCATCTTAATTTTTCGCATCATGGCTACCATGCTGACAAGGGAGCTAAAATTTCAAGGTTCGGTATTATTTTGGTATCTGTCAAAACTTTATATTTCGATGTCTTATGCAAACATGAAAATGAGAAATGAAGTCGTAGCTCGAGAGATTTTTTATAAAGTATGCGATGATCTGCAAAAATGTGGATTGAATTTTCTGAAAATAAAAGCTATTGTCAACTTAGAATCTAATCCACCGAAAAAAATCGGTACATCGTTATGGAAGCAATATTTGTAAAGTAAATCTGAAGAAATGAGTAAGAAAAACTTTAATACCTATGGACGGCCGGTAATTTACAATTGATTTAAAATGAGTTTGTATTTATATGTAAAGATGTAAAGTGCACATTGTACAATGTAAAGAGGTTCTGAAAGTGTACCAGGCAAAGATCTGGAAACTGTAGCTAAAACCTCTAGTACGTTAAACTCAAGTGCGGTTCCAATCAAGTTCAAGGAGCGAGTTCTCCTAACTCCGACACCGCTTCTCTCCAGATTCTTACACGGAAGGAATGAGTTTCCGGTAAACTTATAATACTTTGGATGTTTTAAAATTCTTCGGATGCTTCACGTTTGGAGCTGTTTCCATGAAAAGGTTCGAGTGCATCTCGATGGGAGAGGGCCTTACGTCAAATTGAATTAAAGAGAACTTAACGAACTTCGCCCAAATGAAATTTCGTATCTTAGGAACACGCAATGAGCAACGCTTTGAAACCATTTAAATTTAATCTTAAGCTGTTTTTACGCCGACATAATAAAAGATTTCACACATCTATTATTTAATTTGGGCTTCCAAATTCAACTCTTAAAAGCTAAAAAAAGCTAAATTACGCTTGGAGTTTCATCTTCCTTGAACTTTTTTGAGACTACTGTTAAAAAATACTTGAAGAGTAGCTAGTAATGAGCGGCGGCACCCCAGTGTGACCTCGGCGTGACGGCCGAAACTTCTCCAAGTACGTCCAAGTATACAAGTACGGCCTGTCTCAGTGTCCAATTTATGTTTGTTCCAGTGAGCTCAGGAGTAAGTCTTTAATGAAGGAAAGGAAAGTTGGTGTCATGAATATGCGAAAGTAAATAAACTACAAGGAAGTGTAGTTGCGGTGGAGTCGTTTTAATATAATATTAGATTTAAGTTTCATAGGAAATGAAACAGTATATCAATGATGGTACATTATGTAACTCGCGGAGAAATAACAAATGTGTAGTTTTCGATAGCAAATTTTATTGTAAATACATTTTTTTAAACTGGACTGCATTAATTAATATTAAAGTTTCATCTTTTGAAAACTGTGAATCGGACGTTTCAGTTGATACGTTATACAGGATCATTGCCTCTGTAAGTTTACGACTAACAAAAAATATCCTGCATGAATTCTTTGGACCAATTTCGATGTGCAATGTAGCACGCGCCCCATATCGCCAGCAGCCACCCCTTCAGCCGCCTCTCACGCAGGTCCCTTCAAACCTCATCCTTTCATGCGAGTTTGCAGAACCAGGCGGCTGTATTCACGTGGAAAACCTAAACATTTCTTTTTTCTTTTTGGGACGCGGTCTCCCTATTGACTTGGTCGCTCAGTCCATGCAAAGTTTCCATTTCTTTGACATCAAAACGATCCAAATTTGTGAGGTAAACAAGTCGCCTCTTGAAGCACATCTAGTAATGAGCAGCAGCCGCCACCGCACCTCCCAGGCATCTTTTAACGAGCTTGCTGCTCTTCTGTAGGCTCTACCCTGCCATAAATGATCTAAATATAAGAGCCTATTACAAATGAGGTAAAGTTTATCTATAAAAGTGTTTGCTCGAGCAAAATTAACACAAGTTCTGATACTGATACGATTTAAAAACTTTTGCGGCATCATTTATTGCATCAAAACTCTGAAGGAGCATGTACACACTCCACTCGTATATTAAAGAGGCGTGTTTAATAAAGACATACTAACCGTAACTAGAAAATGACGACGGGCTGTTAAGTTCAAGCGTGAGGCCAATGATTGAACAACACGTAGGCCGAACACCTGCTCTCAACGCCGTCAGAATTGACCTTAGATGGCTAGGGTAATGGCCCTCATAACTTTTTACGTCGAATTTCTTGGGAATCAATCTACTTTTTAATAAGCCTGATTAGTCCTCATGGTACATTTTCGAAATAAACTAATCAGTCCACATAAATATTTTGACAAGCAGTTTTGACAGTTGGGAAACCCGACATCGGTTAGGGAAGCCGGATAGTCCGTTTATATTGTGTAGGCGAAGTGCAATTAGATGATTATAATTGTTATTGTATCGAACACCAACCTTAGTAAATCTGCTTAAATTTTTTCTGAAACTCCTATTTCATTCAATTGAAGAGAATCTCGATCTGCAGTAAAAATCTGTTGGTAGGTCAAGATCTTAATCGCTACGACGTAAAACTCCATTAGATTTAATTTGAATCATTCAAACACTCCAGTTCAAACATGATTAAATGGGAATCGTAACTGCTAGTGAGCAAAGAATTAAATTCCTCATAAACTTAGTGGGTATTGTCTGAGTATAATTATCTGTACCAACATACAATGGAGCAACAAAATTACATGAGCATCTGAGACAAACAAGATATTTATCTAACAATGTTTTGAGCCAATCTTTACTCTCGAAAGAGCTTCCGATTTTCGCGTAGGAGACTTATTATGTTTGTTATTTGTTTTCAGTGGAAAGGAAAGAAAAGGTGCAGACAAAATCTGCAAAGTTATTGTGAGCGTCTCGAAACACGGCTCATTACGGGTGAAAAACTCGTGAATAATTCTGACACGAGCCCACTGTACCCTATTATCGTTGTACTAATAAACCAATGAAATGAGAGGAGAAAACTTTTGCATGCTTTGCTATTTTGATAACCTGAACGATCAGCGTGCCTTAAGAGGGGTTTTCAATTAGTAGATTCTATATTCGAGAATCAAAATGAATGCATCTTCATTATAACTTAAAATTTATCGTTATTGATTATTACTTACATGGTAATTCAGAATAATGCTATTAGATACGGGAAAGCATAGAAAAACCATGAAATATTGATTTATCCTTTTTGAATGACTTCAATCAACGTGAAGCTCTACAACCTATGCATAAAGGGCTCGGTGAGTAGAATCCACATAGCCATCTGTGTAATGGGCACAAAGCTAAATAATATTTATGACGGAAGAATATCCTTATAACTAATATGTGAATTTTAGATTACGGTGGGTTGGACATGTAATCATGTCGAAAGGAGATTGATACTTTAATATCGATCGAAGATTGTGTCACGCTTAGATGTGAAATCATCAAACACATCGGGAAATTCGTATAAAATCTATGGAACTGAAAATGCAACTGAATGGTGAGTCAGGGATAATATCTATGATATTTTTAAGATTTCGTAGAGCACAATTAAAATCTCTGGACTATCATCGCACTGTGAATTGAATTTTGAGCAATAATATTGGGTGAAAAATATTTTTTACCCTAGAAAAACTGAGTATCTGTTGAGCGAGAGAGCAACTTCCATTGCAAATGAAGGTTCCCGTCGCTCAGACGATCATTTCCGTCTGTGTTATGTTTTACACCCGATTGAGCAAGTCTTAGAGTGTCAATTTTCTACAATGTAAATTTTTGAATTGTGCAGAAAAATGTAATGTCTTCCATACAATCACTCTTTACGTTAATGCGCATACTGAAGCAAAAATTTTGAATAGAATTAATAATTTAATGCTGACTTATGGCTGAAAAGCAACGTGTTTTTTAAGTTAAAAATAAAATTTGTTTATCACACGACCTAAAAATAATTTAATCATGGATACTCTCTCGTACAAAGGAAGTGGCTCAGGCCCTATTCCAGCCTCCCAAGGGTTAGCGCAAATACGGCACCGCAAAAGCCTGAGAAAAACATTCCATTTTAAAAACGCTTACAACAATTTCAAGAAGGGTTGTCAGTTTTAAATGACATGCATAACATGGGTGCTGAGCAAATTTCATCTTTTAATAATACCCCAAATCGATTATATCCATTGAATGACTTTATAATGTTACAAGCGATTTCAGGATCATATTATGCTGCCAGTTTATCAATCGATACTTCACCAAATTTTCACTGAAAAAACGATAAAATCCTGACGAAACGAACATTTAACACAAAAATAAAACGAGTATCCAAACAGGTTGAGCTATGAATCGTTATTTGGAAATCTAATCTTCCAAAAATATGCCGTAGGAAAGAACGATAAAGGGAGGGTGTGCAGGAAAACAAAGCAAAGCTCTAGCAGGCAGCTAGGCCTGCAGTCCGATCTCAACTATGACATTGACTTGAGCCGTCGCTCTCGCTGATTGTCCCTAAACTTGTTAACTCGGGGAACGTGACTTGCAGAAAGACAGGAGTCCCCTTGGAATTTGTGCTTCAAATTACCACCAAACTCACTGAGCGAGCGACATGGCAACCAGCGCTGTCTGCAACAAGAGTACACTCTCGAAATTCTGCATTATGGCACTCGTTATGCGGGCAGCGTACGAGCTGTGCGTTGGGTCGTGTACGAGCTGCGCGTTGGGTCTTGTACGAGCTGTGCGTTGGGTCGTGTACGAGCTGTGCGTTGGGTCTTGTACGAGCTGTGCGTTGGGTCTTGTACGAGCTGTGCGTTGGGTCTTCATGTCGCTTATGCCTCGATGCGAGAGTAAATTCGTGTATTCGATATTCAATGTTTGGAGTGCAGAAAGGAAGCTACCAATGCCTAATACTGGGCCACGGTCGTACGAATTAGGTTCTTTTTGTACGCCTAGAGATGAAAATATTGTCATAATCTTTTAGTTGATTTAGGTATGGCAGTTTCTAGGCACGTTATCAGATAGAAACAAGGAAATTTCAGAGCGCGGTAAAAAAGAGGTAGGTTGATGATAATGATGAGCAATTGATTCTCGCCTTTCAGTATGTAGAATTGAATTATAACTTTCGCCGGGAAAATTTTGAGACAAAGTACGTCCGTTGGAGAGAACCCAAACGCCCACGGGTGAGCAAAATAATGACATTTCTCTCAGCACGATTAGTTTAAAGCGAGTTTCGGAGACTGAAGCGATCGCAATCCTAACATTTACTAGGGGTCCGAGGTGAGTTCGGCTTTCAAAGTCATTTTACTTGCCAAATGAACTTTACGTCATCCTTTTTCTTATATTTCTGCAACTGTCAATATACTTCGAAAGTCAACATATTTATTATTAATTAAATGATACGATATAATAACATCAAGAGCCACATAGATGTTAATCAACACTCGAGTAAATGGAATAACCTTCCCAGTTCTTGCTTGCCGTCAGATTTGAAGTTGACTTCATTACATGCTTTCGGACAAATTTGAGATATTTTGCTCACAAATTGTACTTACACGAGTCTCAAAGCAATCCCAAGGCTTTATCAGTATATTTGCTCATGAAAATGTTGTAAAACCAACCTGGAAAATAAAATGTCTAACACTTTTCTCCCCGAAATGATGACCATTGCAAATTTATTCACATAATAATCGGAGTCCATTTTCGTCATCACTAATGAGCCAGATTACGTTCAGAAATCAGTGTAAAACCGCACATTATGTAAGGCTCGTGCCAGGCTTTTTCACATGAACCTTTTTATGATCTAAAAATTAAATTACTCAGTTTTAAACTGTAAAATTCGGTAGAAAGTTCAGCAACACTAACATGCAGATATATTAATTTTTGAACAAGTTCTGAGCCACAGAAAACCAACCAGAGCAGCTCTGTACATTGTCTGAGGAGCCTACAACGCTTTTGCGCCTCGCAGATTTTCAGTTGAAACGAGTCCCAAAGGTGCCTTAATGAATAAAAAAGGCGAGGATTGTGTTTAAATTCGCAGACGGTGAATGTGTGAAACATACAGCTGCCATTTTGGGCTGTGATGCCCGGCCTATGAAGTATATCTCTGAGCAATCCTGCAACAAAGCCGAAATGATGACCGAACTTTGGGTCAAAGATGACCAAAAGACAATGGACAATGTAGGTTACAGGCATAAGGCGATTTGTGCAGAGTGAAACGGAATATATGCACGAGCCCTCATTCAGAAAACAAGAATGTCTGAGAATGTTAGACTAGGTCATGTATCGAAAACGATTCGATGTGGTGAGAAGTATGGCAAGACCCGTTATGTCCGAGATAAGACATTCTATGAAGCTGATGCATGAAGATTCTCGACTTGAATGACTGTAGAACATGTAGGAACTTGGATTTTAAACATGTTTTTTTCACTGATGAGATGCGTTCAGCCCTCGATGGACCTGGAGGGTGGAGCAAAGTTTGGATTCCAGGAATGGCTGCCCGCTCCCAACGTCTTCGTAGTCAACAAAGAGAAAGAAGCGTTACGATTTGGGCAAGAATTGTTGTCAATAAATTAGTGAGTCCTTTTAGAATCCTTGGAGACGTAAAACTGTCTGTAGCTGCCCATGTCGACTTTCTGAAGCAGATGGCTGTTCCTGAAGCAGATGGCTGTTCCTGAAGCAGATGGCTTCCTGAAGCAGATGGCTGTTCCTGAAGCAGATGACTTCCTGAAGCAGATGGCTGTTCCTGAAGCAGATGGCTGTTCCTGAAGCAGATGGCTGTTCCGCTGCTCCGGAGGGGGGTTGTCCTGCCAACAAGAAGAAGCTTGCTTTCATGCATGACAGTGCCCCGTCACATACTGCAAAGGCTATAATAGAATATACAAAGGCTCTTGGGGTCAAAGATGGCTGACTGATGAAATGGCCTGTGTATTCCCCTGACCTGAACCATACTGAAAACCTGTAGTCACCACTTCAAGTCACGTGTTTTCCAGTCCTGATGTCAATTTTTTACCGAGGAATATTTTTGTTGTGAACTTTAAACTTGCGGTAAAGGTATTACTGCAAATGAAGTTTAAAATTTGACGAAATCCATGGACAGATGTCTCCTGACTATTGTTGAAGCACGTGGAGAGTGCATAAATTCTTTATACGTTTCTCATACATACATTGTATTAAAAAATATTGGTATTAAAATGTTTGCAATGTTCATGCCTAATTTCAATAACCTTAGTAAAGGTTAACATTTTGAAAATCTTGTATTTTTAAAACCTTGACTTTTCTTATCACTGCACAAAAACGCCGCACGGTTAAAATTCAACTCAATTAAATACATTTAAAAATCTTCGTTAACATTCGACGGATCGAGGTAAAACTCTTACAGAACAATTAAAACCTTATATGGAAGCAACTGCCAAAATTTGACAATGGCACGCTTTTCGAGTTAGCGGTTAAGAAAAATTATCTTGCACAAAAACTTGACACAGGCTGTAAACGCAGTGACATTTACACAGCCAGCATCTGCTGGCCTGTGATCGAATACAGCTATCAGTAAGTTTTGTCACAATTCATGCCTTTGTTGTACCCTAGGACAACGTGGTACAGAATATCTAAACGATACCACTATGCGAAATAATTTTTATACCTTGCGATGAAGAGTTAGTATAAATTATTTCATCGCAAGTTGAAGAGATGTAATTTTGAAAATTAATTGTTCTGACTTCAAGAGTAAAGTTCCAGCACAATTTGTTTTTGTTTCGTTACGAAAAAATGGGAAACTTTGGTTCTCACTAAGGAACTAGACAAAAGTAAATTTTTGTTAGGTAGTCTAATTGAGACACTCCCTCATGTTGCAGTTATCCTTACAGGTAAGAGCGCGCAAGGTCTTCATTGTGCCATTAGGTCAGTTATTTCCGCTAGAAAAAAACATAAAATATTTAAACTTACTTTACTCGATCCATTCACTTACATTTCTAAAAAAAGCGCGTTGATGTTTCCTGAACAAAATTGATAATTTCAGTGTTTTGGCCAACAGCTGTAGCGGCCGTGAAATTATTGAAGAATTATTGCAAGAGAAAACGACACCAGCTATGAAAGTTTCAAATTAAAGTTAGCTCGATAACAGGATCAGTTTTTCAAGACACCGTATCGATTCAAGCACTCCGTCGCACAGAGCCAAAACTTCACTGACGCTTAAACGGCAAGCACAGATGTAATTATTCAGTGAACTTGGTAAATTCTTCACTTCAAACACTTTTCTTCGTTTTCTGTGTGGGAATTAATGTTTCCGTAGAGTTAATATTCGTTTAAAACCCAAAGTTTCTCATTGAACCCGTTTTTTTTGCCTATTGACGGCATTTTAGACGCTATATTTTTCAATAAGTGAAAACGGAGATATTTCTTTGTGAAACTATGAAACTAAAAACTGTTTGTAATTGCAATGAATGGATTAAAAACAACCGTTTTCTGTTATAAAATATTAAATCAGTTATTTGTCGGAGCAGTGTTGACTTTAGAGAAACTTTGGCGCTGGTTTGTCCTCAACAATGACTGTCGCACTGGGAACTGAAGGGCCGGCGATTACGTTATCCGTTTCCAATAGTCGTTATTGAGGAGTCCTCAGGCGAGCAAAATTGATTGATTGAAGCCCGATTGAAGTGCTTCGCAAAGCACACAACCTTTGCAATTCCACTGTAAATTTGCATTGATGGCTTGACTGTTTGAATTAAATACGCAATGTACAATTTCACGAGAAGCAAGAAGATGAAGAAACAAATATGTGGCCGCAAAAAAAATCTGAGCAATGCCAATCTATCCAATTCTGTGCATTTATGGAAAAAAAATTAATACAATTAGATTTCAACAATGTTCTTCTTCAAAGCTCTCTTGACGAAAGTTACGGCTTCGAAGATAAATTGTGAACAACGAAACCTCCATCAACATCAAATCATTTGAGAAAAGAAATTTAATGGTTATTGAAAACTGCTTGAGACTTGAAAATATCAATAGAGTCCAAAATGCAAACATCCAGTACATATCAAGTCAATGCTAAATCTTCAAGTTATTTTTTGTAGTCGAAATATCGCAGCATATTGAACGTGAACTTTGGAATTACTTAGTGGGAGAACACTTCAGGCACGTTTGGTCATTATTATAAATCGAGGGGCATTAATTAGGACTTGAATCAACGTACTAGAGGATGATACTATTTTTATTTACAATGCTTCCTTACAAGGAGAGATTCACACAAGGAGGGATTGTTGTTAACTACTGAGGATTGCTGAGAATGCCTATTTTTTCAATGTTTCCTCTAAGTGCTTGAAGTTAGATAAGGGAATCACGCCCCGCACCCGTAAAATAGTTGACAAAACAATGCCTGAAAGTATCGCAGAATGAGCCACACAAAAACGTACACGCCGCTGATTTTCGCCAGACCGATCGTGCAATGCAACTTTGCACTTTCAAACTACTGTGGCTTACCAATTCTTTCAACTGGCGATTCTCTCATAAAGCCTTCCTCATGAAAACTAGGTTGATGAGTTCTTGGCTTTCTTTCCCGCGAGTAAATCCACTGCTTGAGAAATGGAGCAAAACTCGACTGATTTGATGCCTAAGAACTGAGCTTTTGTGGCAATGCTAATGAACTGTTTTCAGAAAGAGTGAGTTCCACTCTAAAATGCCCGTACTTAAAGTTGGTTTTGACATCTGTTGCGTAGTTATTATTGCTAAGATTTGTCATCTCTATGAATATAAAGTGGTGCTGCTACTACTGAGCAAACTATATATAACGCATAATTTATTATCTTGGAATTATAAAAGCAGTTAAGCTACGAATAATAAACCTCATACGCTGTTGATTGTCATCTTACGCTTCTGATTATTTCTTATCAACGAAATGATTACTTCTGTCGTATCAAGAGAACAAGAATGTGATGGATTTCACTATAAGCTTTCTACTGTGAATTATACACAAACTAGAATGCATTTACTACGTTTCAGAGGACTGTACCATAAATTTATGTTGCCTTTTCTGACTATATAAGTCCCATTTCTTCTTTTGTGCGTATGTACATAGAATCATATAGCCTATCCGTTGTTTTCAAAATTATCTTCAAGAGAAAATGAACAAGTATCGAAGATTATTACATTCATGTAAGCATCTTAAAGGACGTTTTTGAATCAATCATTTCATGTTTAGTAATCATAGACAAATTATTTTTCTGGAATATTGGTTATCACACTGGCCGAATATAATAATAAGGCTTAGCAATTTTCAGTATTAACTATTGGAGAGGTCAACTAAAGCGAAAGATTTTAATCCAGTCACGAAATGTTCATGGCAATATATATTTATAAATGACTTTCAGATAAGACGGTTATTTTCTAAGGTAATGGCTCCTCTGTTTGATCAGCTTGAAAACAAAATTTTTTGTCGAATCCACGAACGTCTCAGTCGCGCTACCTGGAGGAGATCGCGAGCAAGTTTTACGTCATACTCATAATGCAGCTTTTGTAGTGAATTGAGGATCATTTTCTAACATTTAAGGTCTCATTTAGGTCTGAACATTTAAGTTGTGTCATAATTTGGTCAAGACAGTGTTGTGTCATTACAAATTGCCACCGTTGATGCTTACTGAATTAAGATACCACTTAACTACAGTCGCTAAATCTGACGGGACGTTGACTTGCATGTGTTATTTTATCAGTGTCAAAAGTTCGTTTTCAGTCCAGCGCAAAAGTGCAACATTAGGAATATCACAGTAAACAGCTGTGTTTGAGTGCTGTGCGGCATCATTTGGTGATGAAGGTGCCGGAGCACTGTTTAGTGTTTTGTACCCTTGGAGACTGGCACGGTCGTTAAAATTAACGCAGTTTCTTATGGTGATTTTTTAAATGCAGTAGATTTTAAATGCTGATAAACATGCTAGAAGCTTATCTCTCCAGTCACGATTTGCACTATTTCATTCAATAGCACTCTGCGAACGGTCTGGGACCCGAATGTTTATAATGTATGTATATCCGATTGTATTATTCATAGCAGAATTGTATATCGAGGGCAACAAGCCTGACCTTCGTACGTGAGATCATGTTCGGTTCTTTTGAATTATGCACGAGATGCCCACATGTGCATTCAGTATTACAGAACGTTTCACAAATCCGTCTAAATAAATAATCTAATATGTTTTTTTGACCCTCACTGTTCGTTTCATTTTGCACTACTCGGTTCTCTCCATGATCACTTCGTGCCATCCTACTTCTTCCCTGACACACAACGCGGGACTGAAATCGTTAGGGCATTCGTTGCAAAATATTCAACATGCACTCCTGGGGCAGGTTGAGCTTGGCTTAATGTTTCATCTACTTTTCACTATAAATTTCACACGCCATCGAAGAAGAAATGAAAATAACTGAACTCTGCAAATAGAGATCAGCCCCTAGGTTAGTAATTTTCGTCTCAGGAGGCAAAATCCAATGGAAAATTTTCAGCAGTAACTATTGCGTCTTGATAGCAACGAGCTGAATTTAAAAATTCTTTCAAATCCATAAATCTCGTAAAACGATCGAAGATTCAGAGGACACTATGAACGTGAGTCATAAGTGAGAAACTAGTCCGTATGAAGAATTCGGTAGCGAGCAGAACTTTAATAGCGCAATGAAATGTTACCTTGAAATGTTAGTTGTACAATGATCAACTCAGGTATTGCCTGAATATGCTGTTCCGATCCTTCTCCGTAGCAGGTGGCCCGGTGGACACTTTATGTTGAGAAACTTAATAGAGAATTATTCTTAGTTTTCTGAACTTGCGAGGTCACCATTCAGAAAAAATATTTTATCCTGTCTTGATACCAGTTTTACTGTCGGTTCGAATATGGGCAGTAAACTTACTTCTCACATATATTCTTTGGTGATACTTTTTTCGTTTCATGGGAGATATATTTTCATATGATAGCCCAGACTGGTGTCACCGATGGAGTTTTCCAACCCAATATGCAGCGTTGTGGGGGCAGCGATTTTGTTTTTGTCTATTGTTTCTGTACCCGATCGAAGAGCGCAATAACTCAGGCTTTTTCTTAGCTGTTTCGATGTTGTTCTGTCAAGAACTTCATCCTCGCAAGATTTAACTCAATTAGAAACCTCATTTGGTGGAATATCTGGGCGATTCGACTCCTATTTTATCGGAAGGAAATTCAGCGTCATGTTTTCCTCCTATCTGCGTCGGTCGCTAATGGAGAAAAGCACTTCAACCAAAATGTTGTCCTGATATATTTCTTTCCAGCGATAGACTTTCGAAGTCCGCCTGCCAGCGAAAATACGATCGACTGTTTCCTGAGTTGCAGGTGAATTTCAATAAAAAGTTATAGGAATTCTGACCTCTCTCGCGTAGGATGAATCAATGGCAGCCCTGACCCTAAAAGATTTGAAATATTTTTGTCGCTTTGAATGCTGGCTTCTGATTTAAGCGATACTCCATATTTTCTCTTCCATCGAGAGTGAAGATGAATTTGGTCTGCTGCAGTGGCCTTCGGAATTAAACAAGTTTCCAACTAAAAATATTCCCCGCAGCAAACTTCTAGAAATTACAGTTCCATCTTTTCAACACGCGAAAACAGAAACTTCATTCGAAATAGTTTTTTATGCTAAAGCTTAAGGTAAATTCAAAACAAGATGTAAAGAAACCACTTTCCGGTGTAGTAATACTAAGCACTCATTTTTCATGATGAATTTTGTTCGAGTGAATAGGACTGTTTTCACAGAATCAAGCATGTTTGAAGGAAACAAATACTGTGTATATCTCTTTGGGATTTTGTGTAAACAAAAGGGTATTGGGAATTAGATCTTCAAAGTTAGCAAGCGATCTTAGGAAGAAACTTTTAATGAGAAGCATCGCCTCAATATATTTAAGATGGTATACATATTACTTATCACAAATAGTCGTTAACTAGTTCAACCTTTAAATCCCATACTTGGTTTCATTTATTTGGAACTACAATATTGAATAGCTCGATACCTCTCGGGAATGCCGGAGCTTGCAGACATTGCATAAATTGAAAAAGGTATTCGAATTTCTGGACTTGAATAAATTGTGAAATTTCGAGAGATTGAGTTATATTATTTATTTCGGTATGTTAATTTCTCTTGATAGATACACATACTTTGATTTGAGATTCGCTGGATCTATAAAAAACGTTTTCTTTATTCAGTTGAGTCAGAATACACTTGAGGTACAATATTGGTGAAATGGGGAGCGAAAACTGATTTAAAACACACATAACAATCGCAAAGACTGAAAATGGCTTGAGATGGTGATGAAAATAATAAACAATTAATCCGAATAATTTTTTTTTGAACTCCAGGTCATTGTTCACTACGACGAAAAATATTTTTCACGCCATTTATTTTCTTCAAGGTGGAAATATTGATTTCTATGCAATGATTGGGTCAGCGTTTACATTCTTTAATACTTTGCTACCCTATGTGGGTACGTAACAGTTGATTAATTTCAAAAATTTGTTGAATAACATTTTTCATCCCTGCTCAAAAGAAAAACAATATAACGGACTAAAATTTTCAATTATTCATACACGTAACGGAAAAATTTGTGATCGTTTTAAATGTTCACTATCAGTTAATTTATTATACTACTTGGCATAAGAATTTCTTTGTGCCTCGAGGGGTAATTATTTCAGTTGATTTTTTCCAGCTAGACGACCTTATAATAACAATTTCTCTCCAGCAGCTGTACTGTAAACACAATCATAAACACCAGCGCAAACTGACAGGAAGTAGCGGGACGCTGTCGATGTTCCGAGGACTGCACGCATTTCAAAAGTCCAGCTGACGATGTCACTCCCTTCAGAATGCTCGTCAAAGGTACGGCATAAAACATTACATGAGAAAAATTAAGGGGTTCAATTCTAAATCGTATTCTGAAGCGGGCAGTTAAATGAAACATGACTGTTCCTTGGTCAAATTACGAGCAATGTTCATGAACATGCCTCCTGCCTTCCTCCTGAAGCAGCAGGCGTAAGTGCGTGCCAACGCTCGTCACAAATGTGAACGTAGCTCCGTGTCCCACGCTGCCAGTGTTGGGTGGGTCTACAGTCGCGGCTCTCGTTAATTTCGTGACAGAAATGTGCAGCAGTTTGTCAGTACCTTAGATGTTTGACTTCGGTGTTTGATTTCGGTGTTTGACTTCTATGTTTGATTTCGGTGTCTGACTTCGATGCTGACTTCGGTGTTTGACTTCTATGTTTGACTTCGGTGTCTGACTTCGATGTTTGACTTCGGTGTTTGACTTCGATGTTGACTTCGGTGTTTGACTTCGACGTTTGACTTTGGTGTTTGACTTCGGTGTTTGACTTAGAGTTCTACAGTAAATATGTTGGGCTGAAATTTATTTTGTACTAGCTCTGACGTCACGAGACTTGCCTTACGTGTTATTGGTGTAAGGTTGGCAATAACTGCATTTTCATATCATGATTCATCATTTTGAGGTAATCAGAGCGTGGTTTACTTTTGCCAGTAAAAAACCTTCCCTAAGCCCTAGCTCTCTAATGGACTGAACTAAAACATTGAAATACAAGTCGTAGCATCGAAGAATATGTAATTTCTCTTAGTTTTGAATAAATATATTTTCAATTGATTTTAGCTACAGTAATTTTAATACATTCGACTATCATATAAAAAAGTTGGGGCCAATGGCAAAAACATTCTTATCTAGGCCTTGGTAAAACTAACTAAAATCACGAGAAGTCACAAACAAACCGAAATCAAACAAAACTTCAGAACAGAGGGTCAATTGTCAAAAATTATTAGTACTCTTGCATTATTAAATGTGTATTTTATTAAATACTTCCATTCTGCCGTCTCAGTAAGGTACTTTAGAAGAGCCTATCTTAGCGCAATGATATCAATTTTTGTTCAGTATATCAGTGTATTCAATGCCTCTTTCGATGCTCTTTCATCTGTGCTATAGCATCATACACTCTCATTCTATACGTCACTGTTTGATGAAACGTTGATTCTTGAAGCATCCTCCTTTTTACCTACGATGTAAAATGGTTGTTCATGAAGTGAATTTATTTTGCTGAGGATTGCTCCCGCGACGAATTCAGCTCGCTAACCAGCTGTGGTGAATTTCTCGACACAACTTCAAAAAACCGTGTACGCGTTCGAAAAAACACGAAGTGTAGCTGTCGACCAGTTGTCCTCATCGCTGCAGCGGTGCGTAACTTGAGAGAGCCGCACTTCTTCACACGGTTTCTTTACTGTACCATCGTGATCGACACCAATACTTCTATTTCATACCCCAAATAGGTACGACTCAGCCGGGAGCGCCAAGCTCTTAAAAGCCCCAGACGGTCGGAGAACGCTCCCTTGAACTACTCTACAAAAAGACGTGATAAATAAAACTGTGCAGTGGCACCCACTTCCGTCAGTTTCTTAAACGCCCTCGGCAAGTGAGACTGGCTGGGGACTCGGTCATCAGTCAGAGCTATCTATTAATTTATGCGCGCTCTGCGGACAGCACTGGTACTAAATTCCGCCCTTAACAAAGTGGCTTTTCAAGAGAGCGAGCTGATGCATACATTCGATAACACGCTCGCGGCTGCCGCTTAAGACTTTTAGTCCGCAAAAAGTTACGTCTTTCTGTCCGCCGTAGCGGACCTGGTCCCGAATGCAAATGACTTCATTGATGTGCTTCTTTTTGTCGCCTCCATTGAAGGGAACTGTGTACAGAAACCATTTATTCGACTCCTTGTCTCTGGGAAAATAAAAAATGACAATTGTCGGCTTTTCAGAGAGCTGTGTTGACTTTGTACCTATTAAATTGACACTGTTTTTAGACAGTTCATATAGAATAATATCGTATTTTGATACGATTTAAACAGGCAACTACCTGTGAAAGAAGAAAATTTGCAGAGTTACAGTTGAAAAAGTAAAAATGAGGTCGTTAACTTCGTACATCAGCATTAATTATTCAACTAAAATATCTATGCCTGGTCTGATACCTGAATTGAAATTAAAAGCAAAATTTCTTCCAACGTAAAAAATAACATGTGAAATATAACTAATAAAATTATTTCATTTTACAAAAAAATACATTTACAATTCATCTATTCCATGCATTTTTTTGTGTATGATTATACACATATTACAGAGTCTAACGTAATTATTACTATTCGCACCATGAAAGCAGGGTATACGGCAGAAAATAAAAATAGTCAGACTCGAATGTTCAGTGTTCGGTTAATAGATCTCGATTGAATCTTTAAAAGACTATATATTTAAGGCTATGTAGACGAAGCAAGGCAAGTGACAATCCGTTGTATATAGGAAATAGATCTTCTATTCTTACTCTTCATAGAAAACTTCAATTTTACATTTTAGCGTTTACATCATAGCGTTTCCTTCACCATGATTTCATTATTGACGTAATAAAATTACATTTAAAAAAAATGAAATGTTTTTCGTACTGTTCCAAGGTCCAGACCCAGAGATGATTTTTAAAAGCTCTCTCAGAAGGCCAGAAAATAAGCTATTCAGATCTTGAATTTCGTAAATATCCATTACGTTAAGAAAATATGACGTGTTGCTTCATGCGTTCTCATATGAATCAAAAGCTATACGCTTGTACAAAGAAGATTTCTTTCATTCACCAGTTTCCCCAAGAGCAACAATGTAGAAACACTTAGAAGCATGTTTTAAGAGGGTAAGTTAAACTCCAAATCTTGTGTTCTTGAACGCCCGACTTCTTCAATCTTATGTGAGGCATTTTAAAAATTATTTTTATTTTCCATTCAAAAACTTGTGCGTTTATTGCAGGTTAAATTGAATGGGCTGCTCGCCAAGAGGGGTTGGTTGCCCATACATCGGCTCTTGCGCACCACCGGGACGGGCAGCCGAAAAGGATCTGCTCAGGAACGTGTAAACAGAGTGTACAAACTAAGGATTGCCTCTAAAATTAAACGCCGCACGTAAACTTGTGAGGAAGTGTCGGAATCCAGGCGGTCTCCTGATATGAATAAACGTAACTAATGGGCATGGAAGCAACAGAGTGCAGAAATCAAAAGTAGAATTCCACATGTTCAACGGATAATTATTTTTTCGAATATCTCACCATTCAAAACATAACAAAACTGGCAGAGCTTATGGAATCACAAGAAAATAGCAAAGCCAATGAATCACCGGTGTTGTTCGGGCAAAAATATCATTCGACGTTATTTATTGTGAAGGGTAAAGAGAGATGAGTGTTAAAATAATCTTTTAGCAATTTATTCATTTGTACAGAATGATGTATAACACAAAGATAGTACTATTGATCAAAATTTTAGGTTCTTTTGACTTCGTCAATGTTGTATCACTATTCGGAAATGAATGGCAGAAGCCTCGATAAGGGCTGCTTTCGAGCTCAGTGTGTGAGAGTGTTTGCAATACTGAAGAGAAGTGCAATGTGGTGGAGTGAACGTTAGTATTTCATGTAAAACCCTTGAACCTTTCTTGATCCGTCGAAAACTAAGAATATATCCACGATTTCCTACAATAATGACCAATTGAGGATATAAATTCGGTGTTTGCATGTTCACTTTCGCCCCAATGGTAGGAAATTTGAAGTACAAATCCACGGCATTTCAAAAATACGATTGCGATTCAGAGCAAACATGTGCAAATAAAGTACCATGAAGTTGATTGATTGTGAAGTTCAATGACGGGAGGCATGCCTGAGTGACTGTGTTTAGTGAATGTTTAGAGTTAGTTTAAACACGCACGTATTTAAGTATTGCGCGTGCGGTTTTAGCAGAGATAGTTGAAAAAACTGGTTTATACTCTTGTTGCTTAATACGTACGATAAATTTGGCATTTTACTAAACTACCGGCCGTGACGGCCCTTGAGTCACTTTTTATAAATTGTGGCAGCATGGGAGAAATGAAGTTATAGTAAATTTAAATTAATTATATTAATATGAATCGTTTGCATTCATCATTTTTGCTTGTTTTGTATATTAATTTCATTGATTTGCTTTCTCTTTAGAAACAATGAAAAATTTGCAGTAAAAATTGTAATTTTATAAGAGCTGATCTCACGGTGCTGGTCACTATTTATAAGAGCTGATCTCACGGTGCTGGTCACTATTTTATAAGAGCTGATCTCACGGTGCTGGTCGCTATTTTATAAGAGCTGATCTCACGGTGCTGGTCACTATTTTATAAGAACTGATCTCACGGTGCTGGTCACTATTATCTCACGGTGCCGGTCACTATTTTATAAGAGCTGATCTCACGGTGCTGGTCACTATTATCTCACGATGCTGGTCACTATTTTATAAGAGCTGATCTCACGGTGCTGGTCACTATTTTCGTGAATTACCAGTAAATATACAAAATAAGTATTTCTGATAGTATTTAGATTTTGTTCGTTTAGGGGCTCTATAAATTAATTCACACATCGTAAACAATCTAACAATATTTTGAATAAAAACTGTCGTAGTTTACAGTTAAGTTTAAGAATTGAAACTTTGAAGCAAATAAAGCGAAGGAATGCCTTAAATTTATTCATGTCTACCTCAGCGTGCTTTCTACATGTTCTCATGTAGTACATGTTCTCATCAAGCTGTCCTTGGGCACAGGATTTGACAGCCCTTGTAACGCGTGAATTTTTTAGGTTGCCGCGTACGAGGCTGCATGGCTCTTATATTCTTCGCGTTTTCCTCAGTGATGAGAAATCGAATTTCAAGCTCTGAATTTTGCCTTAAAAAATTACTTTTTGGATCAGCTCCACGTCAACCTTCGTAAATGTGAAGCGTGGGGCGGGACGACATCCTTTGCACGGCGTTTGCAGTTTTTCCTGATGTTAAACAAGACGACTTCAATATCCAGTTAGATTCGAATTTTTGAGAAGTGAGGAAATGGGCCTGGTGTCCTGCGTAGAAAATATTTACATAACATTGGTGGGCTCACGAAATTGATCATTTAGCGCCAGATGCATCGCTGCATCCCCGTAAAATGTGACCCCAATTTTGCTGCGGCTAGTAAGCCCTTGTACCGTAAAAAAGCCATCTCTTTTGATTAGATATTTTCTATGGCCTTTGTTTAGGGAAGTTGCGTCGGTGCTATTGATTGTGTGTATAGCTTTCCGATATTAGAGACCTCTTCCTCTCGGCCCGTCCGTCCGTCGGTCCGCCTGGCAGGAAAAACGTAAAATCTGAAAGTTGCACCGGCCCGCCGCCATGCAGCGAGAGAGTGCCGAGCTGCAAATGTGGCAGAATTTTGCATGGTCCTCCAGTCAGCTGAGTGAACGTCTGAGTTAGATGGAATGTTACAAATACGCGAGAAAATTACGAAGAGCTAGAAATCTAAATTACATTCATGTGGGTGTTAAATTTTTTCTCATTCTTCAGACTGCTTTGTTGTATGTGACAGGAATATAAAGTGAAGTATTTAAATAAAATATGCAAGGGATAGCGAGCCGCTGATGGAAGCTGCTAAATATTGTATCAATCTTTTTCATCATTTTTGAAGGGCGTTCTGGGGAGAAACATTTAGTATATGCGTCTGAAACACGCATCATGTTTGAGACACGTGTCGTAGCGAGCGGCTGTCACACCTTGCAAATGTAGTTCCATGTGATCATGGAACTTGCAAATGTAGTTCAATTAAGAGTGATTCTTTGCTGGAACCGATCTAGCGCTTCATGCGGGGGAAGAATTGAGAGCGGTTGTTTGCTGGAATTGATCTAGCGCTTCTTTAGGAGGAAAAATTAAAAGCGGTTGTTTGCTGGAACCGATCTAGCGCTCCATGAGGAGGAAGACTGAAGCCTAGTCAGAGCCGCGAAGCCAAGTCACGTCACTGCAGAAGCCATCGCTGTCGAGAATGTACAATGCTTAACTTGGAAGCTATGAATTCTAATCTAGTTCGCTTCATTCAGATATTAAATTATGAGGCTTAGCCCAGAGAGCATATTATTTGATTTGGATTTATATTTGAGGATTAATGTGCTGAACTTTACGCCCTAAAAATAAATATTATTTACTAGATAATATACAAAAATCTCGTCACTAGCAATTTCAAGCTCAATTTTCTGGCTTATGGAATGCAGGTACTACATTTTCTTTGAGTTCTGCTTTTTAAAAAAATGAATATGTTTCTCATACAGCCTGCAGCGTGTTTGTACCCTAACACTCGTCAAGCACACTCACGTTAGTACTCGATATTGCATATACAAGCAAACTTTTCCGAAAATAATAACTAGAACACAGAAAATACTCAAGAAATCGAGAGTTCACTTCATTGGAAGAAGAGATTTGAAGTTTTGATTCAGTTGTTCGATATGGAATGTATTTTATTTTAGGCGATATCCATTTTTGTCAAACTAATCAATGCTCATCAAGAAGTGCAATTGTATACCATATTCCGCGCCTCTAGAATTTTGCAGTTTAATTCTCAAATTTTCGTTTTAATTCATGTTATACAACGTAAATTTGTACGTAAATTTTTCCCTCAATCATTCTCAATTATAACTTTTTCCCTTTGAGCGGAAAGTAGATGAAATTATTTTGCATGAGTTAAATGACCATAGTTACTGCTCGTGTTACTGGAATGTGTACTTTACCCATCGGCCTGTACGTAGACGAACAATTTTTGTTGGCACCCAAATGTCATTGCTATTCGTTGTTTCCTTACCCGGCCGTATCTTCGTACAGAAAGTTGAAAAACTCACTGCGCACATTCAGTTCTCTGAAACAGTCTATTCCAAGAGGGAGTATGATTTGGTGTTCAAACCAGAGCGTGAAGGACAAAAGCCTGTGTTAATGGTCGGATTCACATGGCACATTTTTTGAATAGTCATTTGATTATGATCAATTGCATAATTATGTACATTATGCTTACTCTATATTAACGATAATTATGCTTACTATAGAATTGGTAGTAACTTAGTGTTTGAATGTACTAAAATTTATCTGCTTTTGAATACACATGTTAAGGAAAAACAGGTACAAAATTTCACACCCACCAGGAAGTGGAAAACTAAAAACTTTTGTTTCAATGGAACTATGTGAAAATAATTGGTTTTCGAGATATCAGCTGTTTAATGTTTGACAGAAGGAAATCTGAGAACAAAATTGCCCACGGATAATTAAATTATCATTCATTTTCTTAACAGAAGTTGCTCAGAGTTTCCACGACCCACATGGATGCACTTGAGATATCTTTGACATGAGGAGTGCCACCAAGTGTGGAAAAGGCCTCATATTTCAGAAACTGAAGGAGATCTCTTGGCAAGAATTGCATTGGCTTGTGGGGGTATTTTTGAAATGCCAGGCCTCCTGCACAATATCAGACAGTCCTTAATAAGTCGAAGATATAACAAGTGCATCTATGAGGGTAGTGGAAAGTTTGAACAATAGCTGTAAAGTAAATGTATAAATAAGTTTTAAGGAGCAATTTTGTTTTCCAATTTCCTCCTTTCAAAGATTAAAGAGCTAATATCTTAACGACCAATTTTTTCGCAAAGTTTCATAAAGGCACAATGTTTAGTTTGCCACTTTCTGGTGGGTGTGAAATTTTATACCTTTTTTCCCTACACGATGCACAAGTGCACAGTGACTCTCCAAACATCATGCATGACTCCATACTTCCAGAATTAGACTTATACCAGGGACTCTGATGTTAAATGTTTTACACTATCTTTAAAATAGGTACCCATGATCTAAAATAAGAGGTTCGTACATTTTCTTCCCCTCATCATTTCGACAAAGAAAATGTTTTTAAAATCTTTGAGTTTTACAAGGACAGTTTCGGCCTAGTTTTTACGTGGTGCGTCAATTTTACCAAACTGTGAACAGATTAGGAAGACTGTTCAGACGCAAGGGCCGAGAAGTGTGTTGGAAAATATGAAACGAAGCATTAAGAGCTTAAGACAGTTGAACAAAAACTAAGAGGCGCAAATAGAAACATTCAAAAATTGTTGACCTTCTCGTTAACTGAAGTTCAAGAGTAAGAGTTGATACAAATTTTTAAGACATGTGTGAGAAGTAAAATTGTCAAAAATTTAATTGTAGATAAAGTATTAATGTTTCCATACTAAATTCACTCATGTAACCCAAGTTTCTCTGATAAAGAATAATACATTCCGAAAGCAAAGTCATAACAGGAAAAATCCAGTGAATTCTGGATCTGTTCGTACACGCTGGTGTACGGTAAGACCTACAACTCAAACCCAAAGTACCGTAGCTTCACCACTATCATTACATATTCCAGTCAATGTAATTGCTTTCCCACTGACTGTCGGATACATGAGACAATCTGAAAACATGAAGACGTGCGTATAAACCCCAGCTTCGTACCATAGAAAATGGCCTCTAGCTGGCAAGTTAGTGAGCATTCTAGGGCCACTTTGTCTCTATTTACGAGGATGAAAGCAATGTTTCAGGCTGACCAAAGAAGCGGTGACTACTTAAGCTGCTCTGCAGCTAGATTAGGGCAGCCCTAATTAGTGCGAGTGCAACACACAACCTCCTAAATGGCCCTCTCTCTCTCCCTCGTGCTCATCCTCTAATTCATGACCTTACTGATACTCGAAGACCGGAGCTTCAGCTCAAAAGAGAAGAGGATCTGAGATGGTGGCAGCTCCTTTAGCACGAGCCGCGCGCTTGCCTACGACGCTGGAACATAATGCATACTTAAATACTTCAAATTATGACGCAAAACATTTGACGATAATGTGTAATCCATATTCTTCATGACTCATCGCGTTCTTCACGACGCCTCAAATTTGCACATTCGTATGTGACGGTTTCTGGCGCATATCGAAAAAATCTCTGCGTTTTGGAACGGTTAAATTGTGTTGTTGCATCGAGAAGGTCGCATTAAAGTTAGGATTAGCGGTCACTTTTGCTGTTCAAACGCGTCTTAGGACGACGAGTGACAGCCCTGATATCGTTCTGAACTACTGAAGGCAAAATTAAAGAACATAAAAAATACAAAAGAGTTATTGGTTTTACACCCGAGCCCGTGTTTTAGTTTTTATATTATGCGTAAGTTGCAGACGTCCTTATTCTCGCTGCTGGAAGGCACGCGTTTTTAAAGTAAGAACGAACTCAATTTGCTCATCATTTGATATTACTTGCAATGAAACATATTTTATTACTCGAAAACGAAGAGCAATTGACGATACTCATAATATAAAGTATAATTCCGCGGAACTCTAGTAGAAAATTTGAATAATTTATGAACAGTAAAACACAAGATTAGCAGTGGGGCTTTGATTTGCATGGGTTCGTTTCATAACGCCTTTATTCATACGCTTAAATATATTTTAAGCCAAATATCAATGAGCTCCATTTGCTAATCACTTGCTCTGGTGCGTCGTCGCAGCAGAATTCAGTTATCTCTGCAGCTTGATTAAAAGTGCGTGATGTGGCAACACTGCGCTGCTCGTGTAAAGGTGCATAGTGTGGCAACACTGCTGAGTGTCGTAAAGATGCATAACGTGGCCTCACGGAATATTGGCGTGAGGATGCATAATGTGGCAACACTGCCGATTGGCATGATGCATAATGTAGCAACGTTGTTGACTTGCAAAGGCTAGGAAAACTGTGCCAGCATTGATACCTGGCAAACAACAGAACTGATGTGACAACACTGCTGACTGACGAAAGCTAGAACTAATGTATCAACACTGCGGACTTGGGTAAACATGCAAAATGAGGTAACCCTGTCGAATCGCCTTTAAACTTGCTCACGTGTTAATGAAGGATGCCATTTCTTGAAGGTTATCCTCGACATACCTGCCATTTTACTTATTTTATTCAGTGTTTGAGGCAGCGAAGCGAAAATAGAAAATAGAGCAGCGTTCAAATGGCATACAATTATTTTCAGTCAGGTTTTGATTCTGTTTCTAGACAGTAACGTTTCTCATGTGCTATTGAATGCTGTTTAATTACATATTCGGTGGTGAAGTACACTTGCGTTGCACTTCACTCTTTTTATTTTGTGTATAGATTGAGTAATCTGAATTTTCAACGACAGTTTTTAAGTAGTATAGTAATTAATATCACTGTGTTCGTTCGCCTCTAATCATGTTTTATATCCAGCAACATTAAACTGACGAATAGCGTTGCACAGTGAAAGTTTCATTACCATGTACAGAAAAAAACTTATTTTATCAACTTTTTTATTTGGTAGAGGCTGTACGGATGTTCCTCCGTCACGAAGCCAGCAAATAAAAATTATTTTCTCGAATAAAATTTACCGCAGGTATCTTCTTCCTCCCCAAAATAGTTTAACTGATGGCGACCGTCGATGCACTCGAGTCTATTAGAAAAAGACGTGCTTCGCTAACGTCAAAGATGAATAAACAAAACAGCCTGTTTGTCAGTGGCATGTCGTCAGGTTTGCTCTCTGTCGCGGCGAATTCAAGTTGAAAATTCACGTATCTCTGTTCTGGCTCCATCTTAAATGACTCTGTTGGACCTAGCAGGCCGAATTAAAGTAAGAAGTACCACATTTATGCTACAATAGGTTCAAGGTTCAATGAGTGCAGAATTTTGAGATTCATAAATAGTTTTTCATCCCTTAATTTACATCGCGGAATATATTTCATGCATTCATTCTGATTTTCAGATAAGTTTTTTTATACTCTCGTTCTACGAGCATGTTACAAATAACTGATTCGTAGTCACACAATCATTCAATGTTAAATTCTACCATGGTTGCCACCCAACCGCTTGCAGATAAGTTAGTATATCCATCGTGTATTGCATAATATTTTGGGTATCCTTTTTAATTGAACCTTTCAATTACTTTAGCCAAATTCGATTAATAGCTTTGCATTAATAATATTCAAGTGATTACCCGCATCGTTGGGTTACCGAGCAGTTCGGCAGATGTTGTACGGACTGGCATGTGAGACTCGTACGCTGATTAATTTAGTTGTGCCCTCTGAACATCGCGATGCCTGGGCAATACGAAGTCTGTACGTGGCAGTTGTTAAACTACCGGTAGAAGTCAGTGGTGGAAGTCAGTGGGGTCAGTGGAGTTCCTTGATATAGAGTGGAAGACAGAGAACTAATCACCCTTCGGCCATTTTTTAACGGTCTAATGTACGATTTTGAATTTGTTTTCTACTCGCAGTGACTCAAATGTTTGTATATAAGTTTTTCTCCTTCGTTAAATCAACCTTCTTGGAAATGAAATACAAACTGCTCACTCTTTAAGAATAGTTATGGGTCCGTAGGTGTTTTTACAAATTTGTTCAAAATGTATTCTCAAAATACACGTATTAAATTTGATCGATTACTAGTTGGAACTTTCTGATAATGAACGTACGCATGCCACGCGTTGATATAGTATATTTATTGGATAGGAATTACAAGACCCTAAAATTTAAAAGGAAAATTAGCAGTGATTGTTTCGCTTAGTAATTTTTTTAATATAAAAATGTCGTCCTTTTCGAGAATGCGAACAATTTATCCTCGAGGAGGTGGATAATATTCACAATTTATCCTCGAGGAGGTGGATAACATTAAGAATTGATCCTCGAGAAGGTGGATAACACTGAGAGATAGTAGCCTCGCTGTCTTGTATTTTTCCTTTGCAAATTCCCTGAGTAACTCCATTACTGAAAAATTTCATTAATTATGAATTAACTGGTAAAATTTCGTGCGGAGTAAATATGAGTTTATGATTTCCATCAATCTGGTTCCGCGTCAGTTCTTTGAAAAGTTAATGGTTTATTTACTAAATACACTGTTGATTGGTTGAACTCTTGCGAAAGTTCATTTCCTGTTTTTATTTTTCATTTTTATATACGTAAAATTCTGTCTCTCACACCTACACTCTTTGGAATCAGTTCTAAAAAGATGTTCTCATGAGCGAGTTAAAATCGCGAAATCGCGGGTGAAAAACTCATTATTATATGAAACCAGGCATACAAAATTCTAATTGCTCACATTTCTGTTTCAATTAAATTATAAATTAGCACCTGCTATGGTAATTCAAAATTTCTTCAAGTTCTTGAATTGCAACGTTGCAATATTTTGCATGTCTTCTTCTAAACTCAACTGTAAATCTGGAGGAGTTTATGTGAACTTCAAAGCATAACCAGACTTGCAGTTGCCCTCAACGACGTTCACAATACAACGGCAACGTACAGTATATTTAAAGTTAGGCAGTTGAAGAATTATTTTACGGTCTATTAAATCGTGATCAGCAAACAAGCATTGTTTTGTTCTGGGAATGCTGGGAAACTTTCATACTTTGGCATCTAAACGAGGCGTTGAAATGTTGCCAGCTCATATCTGGTGACATGCGGCCCTGCATTTTATCCTCAACGACTTCCATGCACTTGAAACGCCTGGGGATTCCAGCATTTGCTGCTTGATGTCACAAGCTACTTCTATCACACGACCATCATGATCCGAGACATCATCCTCGGTCGCATATCCTGTCGAGCGAAGCCTCCAACTTCGTCGGCCATTCTCCTCAGTTCTCATTTGTCGGTTCACACAAGGCTCATTGGCTCTTACCACAGTTGCCATATAATTTCCATGCAAATTGCCAGTTGATGCACTCAACTTTTGGAACAAATCTTCTTCCTTAGAGGCTACTCCCACCTAAGCTATGTTACTGCCGTCGCCCCGACAGCAAGTCCTCTTACTTGCTGAACTCTGCGTGCAATGCCCCCAGTTTTCATCCTTATGCAAGCGAGCTATTCCACGGTAGCACGACTGAAGTTACTTCGCGTTTGGGACCATTAAAGCATAATGAATTGTTATTGTTCGAGATGACTTGAGCCTGTGCAGCGACTTTTTATTATAGTGTGGTCGAGCTCCCGCGCCTAAATGTTCCGAGTTTAGGGAGTTAAGGAAGCATAAGTGATGCCGCGGAAACGATAAGATGGGCGATGCGCGATCGCTTTCCTGCTCTGCTTCTTCCGTTCCTTTTGCTTCAAAGTTCGGGTGTTCCCGTAATTGTCGTAACTTACCGATTCATTGGGGGAAATGAGGTACTGGCTCCTTTTGAATATCGGTTGGGTTGACTGAGGTCTCGAAACCCGATTGAGTCTTAATTTTCAGGCTAAACAAGTTCTAGAAAATCTCATGTCCATGCGCTTAGAGCAACACAGAACAACACCTTCAGTTAAAAAATTACCAAGCTTGGTAAAGAATGAGTCTTTTTAAGTAATGAAAACATATGAATGCGAAAGAATTGATCTACTTCGGTCTTTGATGAGCAAAAAATGATGAAGCTTAATATACGCGGGAAGCTTTTTTAAAGTGATAAGTGATAGAGTCTAGTGATTCAGTTGTATTCTACGCTCACTTCATGCACAGCATCTAATGAATGGATTTTACAAAGAACAAATATACTAGATCTCTCGAAAAAATTGATGCCTTTGATGGTAGTTGTGACTGTGAAGACACGCGATGAATTTCATAACAGAATAATGTATATTTTTCACAGCGGTTCATTTCCCAAAACTTTGACTCCTGCAGCGGGACATGATACTGAACAACGCTGTAAATTACTGTTCTTCATTTGAATCTGTTCAGACTGTTCCCTGGTCGTACCGTAAAAAGTTACGTAATATTTTTGTCTCTTATTGAAAACTTTGCTTTAGTAAAACGCACGCTTAAGAGACTTTAGCGCATTGATGTATGAGAATTTGCATGGGGGATTTTATGCATGCGAATTATAGAAAAGTAGCTCCGCAAAGGCTGATTTTTTTATCCTAAAGTGGGAATCTGAAAATTGACAATTAAAGGTTCCTGTTCTAATTCACTTATGTGACTACGATGCGTACGATATCGGATTTACTCGTCTTGTACCATTATATCCTTCAAAACCACGGTGGCTTAGTTGCATGAACTCCGCCCGTATTAGACTGAATTAGTGTCTTTCTCCCGAGAATAAGCTTCAGGTGCAAAGAAAGCGAAAGATTATTGAGAGAAGGTGATCTCGCAGCGAATATCTTTCGCAGCGTCTCCGACTGGCACAGAGAATAATCAGGCCTCTCTGGAAGCTAATCAACCTCCCGCTTCGACCGGAAACTTTTTTAGTCCAATCTTTTTGACGTTTCTTCTTCTCTGTCAGAGCGAACAATTAGAAGAGACCATCTGGAGCGCGAGAAAAAACAAAGAATTCTATGAGAAAATTCTCTGTTAAATGAGGTCGTCTGTAGAAGCCCTGGAATTCGCTTCCAGGGAAACTATTTCGGTCTTAAATCGTTTCCTCGGCGCATCGAATTAGAGGGGAAGCTCGTCACAAGTTCTCGGGAATGAGCGTACACTAAAATTGAGGAGTTTAAATTCACTCCATTCCATTAACCTTGATTCCATTGCAGTATTACTCAATCATACTTCCGGATGTAAATTGGTTATCATTGATGGATTTGGTCATTTTCTGAAAATATAAATTCGTACACACAATGTGTCACTATGTTTTATTTATTACCTTAATTGTGTACGTAGGTGATACTGTGTCTTAAATGGGTTAATGGTTTCGAAGGTATATATCTCTAGCAATGGGGTTATTCTTATTGAAAGTAGGCATACGCTTTTCATAATATTTGTAACTGCATGGAATACGGACATTACTGCTCTGTTCTGAAAACCCCCTAGTTAATAAGAAACTTTTCAGCCTTTTCTGTTCAGAAAATAATGTTGCAAAAATGCCTGCTCCGTCCAACACGCCACAGATGCCGAAATGTTAAAGATACGATCACAAATATTTGCCAAAAACCGTCCAAAATTTCACACGTCCAGAAATACGATGCAAAGAAACAGTCGGGAGCTTCAGAACCGTTGTCTAGTGGGTCTTCTGTAAGCGGTAGCCTATCCGTATTAAATTTGCTTTAAAGTTAAGCTTCAGTCAGAAAAACGTTTTTTGATATGCCGATAGACGTTAACCTATATGAAAAAAATCTGATGGATAACCAGAAGAATCATTACACTCATTTTTTGCTGAACTGTTGCTTGTAGTCTGTGCAGAAGGGAAGCGAAACGTCTGCCGAAGATATTTTGCAGATTTGCGAGCTCAATTATTATTTGCAGGGCATATGAAACTTTTTCGGCTTTCAAGACATTTTACATCTACAAAATAGCTGTACCGTACAACGCAGGAATAATAATATTTTGGAACAATTTCTAATTCGAGGTTTGTCTCTCAATTAAAAAATTGTTTTGGGGGGCTGGAAAGCATAGAAGAACTCCATAACAGGATCCAAGTGTGGCAACTTTAGGGCTTGAGTGCTGGAGGGGCTTGTACAGGGTCTGCTTCTGATGTTAATTTCTATTTAAATAAAAAGCAATTTGGATACAGAGCAGATCAACAAATATTTTTAGACGAATCGTGAAATTTCGACGTGCTTTCGATACACGTGGACAGTTGTTACAAGTAATCTTGAAGTGATGCCTCAGATTTCGCTTTTTCTGGTAAAATTGTCATTTCGCCACGACGATGTTCTAGAGACTAACCATTCTTAGAGGCAGGTTCTGTTGCGAGATTTTAATTAATTCATTTTCTAAGATCATTATTATGCGTCAATGATTTCTTATGTACGACTTACTTAACTTCACTCAAAGTCTTTTATTATGTATTGAAAGTTCATGACATCTTTCGTGCAGTCTAAATTATTGATGGTCTAATACCTAGATGTATGTAGTACGCAGATCAAGCGTTTAGTTCACGTTTATTCCGACGGTTTTTATTCAAACGTCAGGGAATAGAAACTTCTATTCTAAACAATTAATTCTCGATAAGCAGGCTAAGCCTACATTGATTTGTTTTTATAGAATAAATCTCTAGAAAACTACAAACTTTACGAAGCGACATCGCAAAATAAATGAGGGATTCGAGGAGCTTCTTCATCTGTCAACTGCAATTCTTTTCACAGACGATTGCTACTCTGAAAACATGGGCCGCCATGTTTTCTGTGGGTGGTCGTTCAATTGAGTTTCAGTCGGACGGAGTGAACTAATGGTAAATTTGAACTATTTATTAATTCCAATTCATTTTCTTTTTGAATGACCGTCTGAGACTTTTTCTTCCTGTTGCCGCGATGTCTGTGCTGCTGGGCGTGTGTGTGCCCGGAAAGCGAAGGCCACGAACAAAAAAAAAAAAAACAGAAGCTGGTGTAATACGGTAGCTCTGCTCATAGTAACTTCTATTTATGATCCAATAGTGCTCATGCCGCAGCGGATGCGATATGCAAATAAAAGTTACTTTTATTATTGCCATAAAAAGCTTCATGGATCAGTCACTGGAAAAAATAAATGTAGCCTAGGCTCAGAAGTCGTCATGCCGGTAATGTGGAGGGATCAGCGGAGGGAATTCTGTAATGTAGGCAGGAATGAAGGGACTACCTGGGATTTGCTCACCCTCGAGTCCACCAAAAAGACACCGAGGAAATATTTCTGGAGCTTGTGAAAAAATTGCACACGTGTTTCAAAAGCAAAATTATCCTGATAGGACGAAGAATTTGTTGAAGAATTTTGTAGTATTTCATTGCCATCCGAACTAACATTGCACAATATCTTTCAAACTGCGTCTCGTATCGTGTGAAATTGCAATATTTTGCAAAATTGGTCGCCCCGGGTTTTTTCATCGCCCAAATCTGACGAGTTATGCCACGCAGGATGTTCTTAAATCTGATCGTTCTATGTCGCATCAAGCTCATAAAGTTTGAAATCAAGGGTCCTGGTAACTTAACGATTTTCATTGAGACAAACTCAAAAATAGAAAATAAAAATATTATGCGTTGATTCATAAAAATAGTTCGCATGCTTGAGATTCAGCCAGATTTTGGAACAATGACTAGAAATATTCCATTTTTTTCAAGCTTGCATGCCCCGCAACTCACCATCTATCTCTGATTCTAAGAATTACACCTATCATTCCACTACGTAATAATAGCATAGTGTTGCTTGGTTGGTTGGTCCTGCCATCAGTCCGTCTCTTTGGCACCCTCTTAAGAGTTTAAATAGAAGAAAATTCTCGGGTTTGTATTTCAAACTAATAGTGAAAATGTCAGATAAGGCAGTCCGTATCGGTGATACTGAAAATAATATTATTTTAAGATAGGGTTACAGTATACAGTATGTCCCACAAAAACCCGAGCCGAGTATTTTTTTTCTCCGGATGAGTAATACCATCACAAGAATACCATAAGCATTTAATTTTTAGCAAGATTCTATCCTCGGATTTTGTGGGACAAACTGTGTAAGAGACCCTTTCTTGAAATTAACACCAATTGTCTAGCATTTTTGGAGGGGCGCGTCCGCTAGTATATATACATATTCGTACAAGTAGGAAACAAGTCTTTTTAGACATGTGTTATTGAATACCGGGAACCACTGTTTGTTCACAATTTTTCGATTAGTTTTTCCCGATTTTCCTTATTAGGGCCTTCAATGTACAGCTCTTACGAAAAAAAATATTTTTCAAGGTCATACTGAAGGTTATTTTCGACGTCTCGAACCTCACAAGAAGTCATTTTCAAGAATTGAATCGTTCTAAAAATTCAGAAAAAAACTGACGGAAGTCGTAAAAACCTACGTTTATATATGTATTCATATATATATGAATAGCTGTTAATTTATTTCCCAATCAATTATAATTACCAATTCAACTGGAGTCGAATTTACCATGGAGTCAATCTGTGTTATAATCAAGTTAACAAAGTTATTCCATTCCAATCCCTCTCCAATTCAAATGGTTTTTCATTTCACATTAGTGTCCATAATACCAATAATCTCTCAGTCATGTACAGTAGCTGCCAAAGTCTTGTAACTGTCAACTAAACGTATATATTTGGCTCTCATATTCACAATGTTGCATGTGAAATAAGATTGTTTTTAAGACTTCATTGCTGTCATATTCACACTTGAATTCTAAGTTGCTCAAGTTAAGGCTGTCCTGGAATTCACTCTTTCCTCAATTGAACCTAGTTTTTAATTTCAATAGAATCTCGAACCCACATATAGTTCTCAAATTTATACTGCCCTCAAAGTCACGCTTTTGGAACTGTTATTATGTAAAAAATTGACATTGTTCTTGAATTTTCATTGTTCTCAAACTTTTCACTTCACTCAAATTGCCATTGCTCTCAAATCTGCATTAATCACTAATCCCTAATGCTCTCACACATTCAACATTATAAAATTTTCAACCCTTCTTTTTTACATCGGTCAACACATATTCACGCAGTTTTCAGACAAACATTACTGCCAAAGTAGCATCTTCTCAAATACATTTGTTCATCGAATTCGCGGCCTTCATATTCACGTGCTTTTAAAGTTTGCAACATATGTACAACATAGATCTCGGTTTTCAGTTTTCCGCTCAAAGATAGAAACTTTAAAGTCAAAAGTTCATGTGTTGCAGCTTATGTAAGTAAAAGTTCATAGCAAGCTCGAACTCGTGTTTCTGAACTACTTTGAGCTTGCTTTAGTACCAGTAAATATATCTACACATATCATGATGACTCCTTTTATACTTCGCACAAATTAACCTCTGGGTACAAAGTACACTGTTCTACAACCTAAGGAAGCAATAAATTGTTCCTATTTGGAGTGAATTTGAAGCTTTTTCAGGTGTGCGTCGAGTGAAATGGGCACGAAGAGGTGAGAGCGACTAGTGCTCATGACCTCACCTGTGTTGCCTCTGCCGTGCAAGCGCGTGGTCCCCTGTAAGCTTCCAGTGAATGATCACGTAGGAGTGAGTGTTGGTTTGATAAGATGCTTGTTAATGTTCACTGACAATGAGATGTTTGTTAATGTTCGCTACAATGAGATGCTTGTTAATGTTCACTACAATGAGGTGTTTGTTAATGATCACTACAATGAGATGCTTGTTAATGTTCACTACAATGAGATGCTTGTTAATGTTCACTGACAATGAGATGTTTGTTAATGTTCACTACAATGAGATGCTTGTTAATGTTCACTACAATGAGGTGTTTGTTAATGATCACTACAATGAGATGCTTGTTAATGTTCACTACAATGAGATGCTTGTTAATGTTCACTGACAATGAGATGTTTGTTAATGTTCACTGACAATGAGATGCTTGTTAATGTTCACTACAAGAGATGTTTGTTAATGTTCACTACAATGAGATGTTTGTTAATGTTCACCGACAATGAGATGTTTGTTAATGTTCACTACAATGAGATGTTTGTTAATGTTCACTACAATGAGATGTTTGTTAATGTTCACTACAATGAGATGCTTGTTAATGTTCACTACAATGAGATGCTTGTTAATGTTCACTGACAATGAGATGTTTGTTAATGTTCACTGACAATGAGATGCTTGTTAATGTTCACTACAAGAGATGTTTGTTAATGTTCACTACAATGAGATGTTTGTTAATGTTCACCGACAATGAGATGTTTGTTAATGTTCACTACAATGAGATGTTTGTTAATGTTCACTACAATGAGATGTTTGTTAATGATCACTACAATGAGATGCTTGTTAATGTTCACTACAATGAGATGCTTGTTAATGTTCGCTACAATGAGATGCTTGTTAATGTTCACTGACAGACTTTGTGAATCTCCCCTTGTTGCTAATTTTGTTTTGGGAAAAAGTGCAAAATTGATGGGGATAAATATTTAAGAAGAATTTTACATCAAATTTGACAATGGTCTAAGAACGAAAAGAAACTGGTTTAGGTAGATTTTTTTCTAAAAAGCGAAGAGTTCTCATGTCCGAGCGTGTACTGACAAAAACACTCGCTATAATAAGCCGAGACTTAAAACCTTAAACTTAATAGTCGTCGTGAACAACATTGATTTTAAATGTTAATTGGAAATGATGTAATAGTGGAGCAAGATATTTGACACGCTCTAAAATAATACCAATAGTGTATGTATATACACAAATTTTCCAAGAAGATCAAGTCCCATCAAGTGCAAGACTATTTCATCGAGATAACGAGAGGCTTCCAAGACGAGATTTCCCTACAGACTACTAAAAGTGTATTGTCAACGCGCAGGAAGCAAGTAAGTCTGAACAAATCAGCTAACTAAGCATTAACAAGACGTATCATTGGCAGACATTGTCTTGGCAAACAGTCTCATCATTTTCAGAACTCCGTGGGCTCTTGTACCTGCTCCTAAACAAGGCAAAACTCAAGTAATTAATGGCTGCTGGAACTGTGCGAATGTTGTCAAGTTAATGTTGTACAAGACTCCAATTCGATGTTGTGTAAGATGAATTCGACGGTCAATCTCGAAGAGCGCTCGTAAATGAGCTAAGAAATTACTGTTTAGCCATTAGCCAGAAACTGTGTTCAGTTTAACAAGTTATTGTTGAAAATAATGGATGTTAACAGACGAGTACTTCAAAGTAATTGGAAGTAGTCTGGTCTCTGGCTCTCAACAGAGACGATATTACGAGAAATTTAATGAACATTAGAAGCAGAGATGTACTTAATCGAAGGAAATAATTTAGGGTGCTTCTATAATTAGCGAGCACGTCGACAAATGTAATTCATCTCAAATGCTGTTTGGTCTTTTTAGTGAGGCATGGTTGCATCACTTTTATCAGAATTTATGTTGAAAAATATCTTCAACTTTCAATTCCTTAAGATTTGCTTGCATTTTCGTAAGACTTCTTGTTTCGCTTCACAGATATTTTTATCCAAAGACGTTTTTGTCGTATCTGATGTCTGATAAAAAGGAAATTTTGTTGTTTGCAAGACCAAACGTTTAAATCCGCGTAATGCGATGCCTTCACACATGCGTAATGCGTCAGAAAAAGCAGCTGAACCCGTCCCTTCAGTTCGAGGACTGCTTTTTAACCTGCATGCTGCTCCCCGGCGGCAGATCTTTTCGATTTTGGTTCGACCAAAGGACACACAGAAACCGAGCTGAGGGAAATTGTATACATTTGAAAAGACAGGTACGAGTACATACTGATGAGCTGTGATGTGCGGCACACCCGGGTACAGGAATCATTTCATAAATGTCCATATCTTTACAAAAAGAAGTTTCCACTTCGAGATGCAGTGAGTGAAAATAAAAGTGATAAAACAATTAATCAAGCTATTATTTCTGTGGTGTATAAGACGGTAGCAAATTTTTTTTTAATATATTCGCATTTTCAGTGTTATTTTCGAACAGTCCTATCAACGGATTTCAATTCTAATACATTGTAGAAACTGATTTTCATGTACCTAAACAGGCAAGAAAATTTCCTCAATTTTTATTTCTTTAGTTGTGGAAAAAATTTCCAGCAGCATTATAGCAACAGAAACTTAGCACGTGAACCATACCATAATTTTGCTCGTTTTAACGATCTGAAGAGCATAGTTGGGAGCTCATTTTTGCAGGCCAGGTGTGAGTGAATCTGGGCGTTTGTCTCTCTTAAGTGTGCCAGGAAAAAGCTTTTGTCCATTAGCAGGGTGCGATTGGTCAGTTCATTGAGGAGATTATTGCCTTAGACCTTTGGTTCGTGATTACCCTGCCACGATTATTGGACAGAGAGGCCTGGTGCTTTCCAAGAATTTATACGAAGTGGTGTTGAGCTCGAGTTAATGGACTTGCTAGGAAAGGCGGCTTGATATCCCGGCAAAAGACGCTGCTTTGAAAGGTTTCCCAGTTAAGTGGATATCAGCAGAACTCATCACGAAGATTACATAGCCCAGGTCCGCACAAAGTTCCTCAAGAAAAATGGTAGCGTAAATTTGACATGAATCATATAAACTTATTTCATTTTAAGGAACAGGCAAACGAAGGCAGAATTGACCAAAGAAATATATCCTAGGCGATAAAAAATCAAAATTTCGAAACTTATAAAAGAGTTGTAATGCCAAACAAAAGAGCAACGAGGACAGTTGGATCTAAAATTCTGTGGCGAATCAGGTTGCTGGAGAGTGTTTTTATTCATCAACATAGGCCAATTTTAAATGATTCGGACTCATCTGTACCTCTAAATATTTCAAATAAGGATTAAAGATTTTGTAAAATTTTAGAATTCTTGTGTTGTTTTTTCTCTCTTATGTTTAACCACTTTATCCGTGGAACAATTTCTCGCTTGTGAAATACACAAACAATTTTTTTATCCATTCCAGATACTGAAGACAGGAGTAGAATCGCTATGTACATGTAATGCACATCTAATTCTTCTAGAATGTTTTTCCCCACTTTTGTTTTACTATTCGTAAAATTCTGAGACTCATACTAACATGAGCGTGAAGCACCGCGCTCAGCCCAGAGATATCGGTGATAAATTGTTATTGAAGTTATTGCTGTATGCATCATACACTCGTTAGTCCCTGGAAAATAGATGGAATTTCTTAAGTTGTCTTACCTGATCCGTTGAAACGTTCATTTCATTCATCAAACTTCGAATTTATTTTATTTCTTCATGTGCAAAGGTACGTTTATTCTGCCTGAGGATTTGGCGTACTGTTTACTCTGTGTTAAGGTTCTGCTGATAAGATGTAGAGAAACGTTTGCTGACGAAAGCTTAATTTTCATCCACGTGTGTACGAGTGAATATAATACTTTTGATATACTTCGGAATACTCCAGAATACTTGAACTGTTCATTCTGTATGCAAGAGCTTATTTTTACAAACTTGCAAGGTCCTTTCAGTGCGATTTTTACTCACCGAGAAATTCCGTCTGTTAATTTTCGTAATTCTACTAGCTATTAAATAGAATAACATTCGAGGTATACATTTCCCACATTGAATTACAGAATCCATTTATTTTACGAGCAAAATTCGGCGTTGATGTACGTCCTACACTAAGTGTTGCAAAATCGTTTCTATTTTGCCGCGTATTCTAGCTAATTTTCTCCTCTATTACTCGTAAATGATTTTACTTAGCTGCCGTTATGATGTTTTCAGTTCAGTGTAGTTGGTCAGACTCACCCATCCTCATGACCCACTCCATCCGGTTCTAGGAACTTTTCTTCCTTTCTAGGGTAATTTCTACGGCACTCGGGGGTCGCTCGACAGAGTCCAAGCCGCTGAAGCGTTGGGAAATTTGCACCACTACTGCTATACACTAGAGCGCGAAATTGTCCTCATCCCTTGCACTCCTTGTCTGTAAGTTCACAAGCACGAGTTCTTCTAGTCTACCAAGTGTTCGAGTCACTTTTCTTCTCAAGTGAAAGCAAATATTCATTTTTTGTTGCCAGAGTGATTCATTTTGCTTAGTTTCCGCAACTTTAAACTCATGCAATTAAAACAGCTTTGAAAATTATCTGTCTGTAACCGGGTGACTAATATTCTTTAATATAAATCGGCAAGAGGATTAACCATGGAGAAAGCTACAATCAATCTAGTGAATCTACAACAAGTTCCTCTCACGGAAAGCACTGTTTCTACTTAAACCTAGTTGATCATAGTTTTCTATCAGGCAAATCAAATTGTGAGCTAGTCTACGGAATTTGGTACACACATTTCAATACGTCGATATTGCAATATTGCTAAATTTATGGGATTCATTGGTTTTCAGGCTCGAAATGTTGGCAATTTTTGATGCTGTCAGTGACTCTAACCCTACACTTAAGATTGTGACGAAAAAATTGCTGCTACTCATAGATTTCGCCACTTCATGTGATATCGCACTGACGAGTTTTGAGAATAATTATTATCGCAAACTATTTCAGGTGAACAAAATTAAAAGCGTAGTTTAGAGTAGTTTCTTCCCAATTTTGCAGCAGTATTTTTAGTGCATCGTGTGCAAATTACTACGTTAATTATTCTATACTGTAAAATCATAATATTTCATAGGTCAAAGATAC